>OZ005741.1:189159578-189203563 GCA_963930735.1 Dioctria linearis | reverse complement strand
GCTCTAAAACGTTTCGTCGGTCGAAGAGGATTATGTCTGAGGATATTTTGCGACAACGCAATTAATTTGATGGGTGCAAAAGCTCTGCTTAAGGAGTTAAAGCAAATGTTTGAGTCTCAGCAATGTCAGGAAATGATTCAGAAGCTCTGTCAACAGGACCACATTGAATGGAGACCCATTCCACCAAAATCATCCCATTTCGGAGGTCTGTGGGAAGCGGCCGTTAAAGCAGCAAAGTACCATCTGGTTAGAATCGTAACAAATACCTCACTCACCTATGAGGAACTAAATACCATAATCATTCAAATTGAAGCGATCCTTAATTCGCGGCCTATCACACCGCTTTCAGCCGATCCCAACGATTTGGAACCCCTTACGCTTGGGCACTTCTTAATAGGGGAACCTTTAACTTCCTTGCCCGAGCCAGATCTCACAGACGAATCTACAGGACGTTTAACTAGATTCCGTAGATTACAGCAACTTCAACACTTTTTCTGGAAACGATGGTCTTCGGAATATTTAGTTCAATTGCAACAGCGTCAAAAGTGGACATCACCTGGAAAAGGACCTACAGAAGGTATGCTTGTCCTACTCAAAGAAGAAAATCTTCCTCCATACAAATGGCTCCTAGGCAGGATAACGCAACTGTTTCCTGGTAAGGATGGGAATCCCCGAGTAGCAGAGGTAAAAACTCAATTTGGACTCTACAGACATGCAGTAATAAAACTCTGTCCACTTCCAGTCGACACATCATCTTGAAAACACTTAGTACTTTCAAGGCGCCCGGCACGTCTATACCCAGATAACGTAATTAAGAAACTTATCTAGCTATGCAAGTAATGTTTATGAAGAGCATATTATAAATACTAATCTAATGTATCAGTGAATTTCTTTATAGGTAATTTAATTAGCTTGAATTTCTAAATTTATTCCAATCTTTGCGATGTTACTTTATACTTAAATCTATGAGTGAAACGCTGTCGAATCAGCCTCGCTCTACCATCCTCTTTTGTTGCGAATACGAATAAAACCAATTAAATTCTCTTATATAAATGATTCTGCAGATTCTAGTACAACTTAGTGTGTGTAATCCGACCATAGCACAATCATTGTTCGATTACATGTTGCTGGACACAAAGTTCACTGATCATGCATAATCACTTGCATTGCAAGGAATCAGATCAGAACATTTAATTTATTATTGAGTCTGCAACTTAAAATACAATGAATATACACAAATCTATCAATTGTGCACTTAAGGTCGACGCCACTGAGCATACATTTGCAATTATTGTTATCAACAACGAGTCTGCTAGAATCACTCAAGAGAGCTCTAGATCGACACGATGCAAGAGTAACAGTTTGACCGTAAAAACATTTGATCATTCTAGTTGAGCTGGTAGAAGAAGGTAGTGTACTAGCAGCGTGGCTTGAGTTAACATTTTGTGCCTTGAATTAATATTTTTTGCTCTTTGAGTCTTATTTTTTATGTAATCATCCAGTTTGTTCAATAACTTGATTAAATTAAAACCAGAATAAACAGAAATCTAGAGTTTTTTTCATTTTAAACTTCTACTCTGAATATAATCAGTGTTAATTACTGCAATTTTCATCACTATGTTTTTTTTTTACTTTCATCTAATTTTACTCGGCGCTCTGCGCCTTTCGTTGCTGCCTTTTGAGTCAAAAGAGGTAATTTTGGCTTCGCTCGTATGTTTACATAAATTTTATATGATACCCGCATTCCTTTGCCTCTTATATGTTCTACAGGGTGTAAGAGTAAAATTTAACAAGTTCCTAGAAAATAATTAACTATGCAGATCAGTAATTTTTTTTATCAATTGGTTTAAATATAGGAACGAATGAACCACAGTTCCACTAATTAAGGACCCGTTCCGTTCATTCCTTGTATGTATTCGTTAAGAATGGACCTGTTCCTTCCGGACCGACACAAATGACACAACGCGAAGTATACGGATGGCTATACCTCAAGCATTATGCCGTCCACGCGTTCTTAGGTAGCGTCCAAATATATAGTGGAAAAGGAAATTTTTATATGTCAACACCACGAAGGAGTTGCCCGATTTGTATCATTTTCGAACTTAATTTTCCTTTTTTTTTAAAGTCTGTGTACAAAATTTCAGCACTCTAAGTATACGCGTTTTTTCGTTATGCGCACACGGACACACGGACAGACGGACGGACAGGCAAAAATCAAAATAACTTTTAATATTATGCGCGGGTGTCCAATCCGTTTTGCTCTACGATCAATATTTTGAGGTGTTACAAACAAAATGACAAACTTAGGAAACCCTTTAGATTTCATCTAGGGTATAAAACTTGGTATGTACATACTATATATGGGTCTCCACTCATGCTTGTTTAGTTAGGATTAGTGATAATACATATATAGTAGATACATATTTATCATTGATTCTGATTTATAAAAGTATACGGTTTTCTAACATTTAACATAACAAGCTGGTGTACAAAATTCTTTAAATATATATTAATCTTAAACTTACATATATGTATGTATAAGTAGTATGTTATAGGTTTGATATTATATTAAATGTTTGTGTATACTAGGATAAGTAATTCATTTTTAGTGTAGTCGTATTAAACCCAAAGTAATTTTAAGCAGATTATATAAATTTATACTTATACTATTTCAAAAAGTCGAACTGAAATTATAAAATACAGTGCTTATTTATTATTAACAGATTTATGTCTAATGAATCGCTTTCCATTTGACAAAACATAAGAGTGAAGTGGGGGACTAGTAAATATGCTTATAAGTCAAATAGAGAAAACATCTAATCCTGACTTTAGTTCATAAGCTCTAAAATGATCATCAATACCATTTATACATCATAATGCTGTAGAGAGAAATATATTTTATTGCTCACTGTTACAAAGAAATTCATTAATTTCTTCTTGGATACAATTTTCCTTTAGTTTTTTAAAATAACATTTATCTATAATGCACAAGAAAATGATATTTGGGTTTCAAGGTTTGGTTAAATATTGTTTGGTACATACGATTATGATGACTTATTAAACAATCTAAACGAACTAAATCTGTACTACTAAATGATGTTAAAAGAAATCTATTATATCAATAAAAATGCAGAGGAATTTCCAAATATTGTTATCTGAAGGAACTAAATCAAATGTATAAATGTTACCATTTCCCGGACAGTCATTTTAAAATATTTGTTCTTCAAATTTTCGACTTGTATAGGATTGCTCCTGTTTGCAATTGCAATTTCTCCGTAGGGAAACATTTCCTTGCGAGAATTTAATACATCTAGAGAAAAATATTATTCCTTGTATATTAAAGAATTTAATATTTCTGATAAGTCGTAATGACAGATTCCTTCATAAATATCATGCAGCATATCAAACATAAAGTTGTCAGTAACATAAACGATGGAATATTATTAAAAATTGAACATCAATGGGGTCTATAGCCATGTCCCGATTGTATGTAATTTTGTTTCTGAAAGAATTTCCATACTCCAAATATCTTTTTTCATATCACTATTACATTTACTACACATTCGACAATAAAATTTCGAATTGAATGATTTTGTAAATCCTAAAATTCCATTTAGTCCCAAGTTGTCACCAAGTATAAGCCCTAGAGCGAAGTAAACTTTCACCTTTAATGAAACGATATGCCTTCTTCCTCTAATTTTATGAGCTCTGTGAGTAGGGCATGAAATGTTAAAGTGTTTGAAAAATTATTTAAGTCACTATTTTTTACAATTCCCGCTAGGAATATGTGATCTAGTTTTGACAAACAAAAGTTCGACAATTCGACAATAAAATAATAAACAACTGTTACACGCCACTTGGTGTATAACTTAATTTTTTGTTATAAAGAATAACGATAACTCCTTTTAGTTGTAATAATGTTTTATTCACAGAACAAATTCTCTTATATTCTTTTATATAAAAAAAAAACTATAAAAGTAAACTGTTTTCTTAACACTGAATAACTGAAAACTCACTGGATAACACTGGAGGCCTTACCTTGGGTAGGGGGACTCTCCAGGTTGAACACTTAAAAACTTTTCTCTTTTGGCTTCGCTTCAACAGCCTATTTATTTAAAAACGAACCAATTCTTTAACCAATCAGAATTGGTCGATTATGCACTTTCCTATTTTGTGGGAATTGTCGGGTAGACAATTCCATATGCACGCACATGTTCCGATTTTTGTCCAAACGGAAAACGCTCAAATGACAAAAATCGAATAAACAATTGAAAATCACAATTCTGATTTTTGTTTAAACGGAAACGCTCAAATAACAAAAATCAGAAGAATAATTAAAAATTGGCTTTTCGTCTTGAACGGAAACGCTCGAATTTCAAAAATCGGTCAACAATTGGGATATCACAAAAACAATTAAAAATGACAAAAACAATCAGAGAAAATTTTCAGGGTCACCAGTAGCATATGGAAAATGATAAACAAATTTTAGATTACATAAGAGCGCTAGCCCGATGGTCAGTACTCAGTAGGGATCGTATATCATGTTTTCGTTCTGATGAACGGTAGCTACTTCGCGGTGACGTGTTTATTTGATTGTCTAGCGGGTGCCCCGAGGAATGTTGAAATAAGACACCTGTTTCTGAGTGTGTTAATGGGTTAAGGTTTTTGTATGTTGGAAATGAGCTTGTCATGATATCATGAATAGTATGTTAGGTTTATTTTTAGGTTTTTGTGATATGTGGAAATGATATATGTAGGTATTGCCTTTTGGCTATTGAATAATGCATTTGGATAATTAGAGAATGCAATTATTGGAATGTGCGTTATGAATATGGAGGAGGTGATGTGGATTCATGACACAACTCACATAGAGTCTTGATGCGGACCTAAACGATTATTCATGAGCTGAAATGAAAGAGGCATAACAACCCCCGTTATACTTTCTTCTGCAAATGAAGATACTCTAGAGATAACAATTTCACTCACTTGATTATTTATAACATATAATTTCGGAAGTTCAAGAGCATCTAGGTCTTTCTTGTGTTTAAAAAATTTATATTCTGTTTTATAATCTAAAAATGTATTTTCTGTAAACTTATTATTTATATTTAATAAACTATTAAAACACTCTGTGTTTTCCAATTTAACTGCATCTATTGCTTTACTTATCGCTTTAAACACTGTTCCACAAATCAATTTCTGAATATATTTA
Organism: Dioctria linearis; assembly: GCA_963930735.1. NCBI lineage: Eukaryota > Metazoa > Arthropoda > Insecta > Diptera > Asilidae > Dioctria > Dioctria linearis. The sequence continues at coordinate 189,198,351 of OZ005741.1, read as the reverse complement.
ACATCTTTTCGTGTTAACTTGTTAGTCTTATGTAAAGCTAAGGTAAATTTTAATGCCGCCTTCCTAATCTGCTCTTCATACGTGTCCAAACTTGTAACTGACTTAAAGCCATCTAAACTATTAGGCAAGGTACTAGTTTTAAGTGAATTTTCTGATGGAAGCTCTTTGAAATGTTCTTCAGTTTGGCATTCTACGGGAACTGTATTCATATGTTTTCTTCGTAAATGGTTTTTACATGCTCTTATGCAGATAAAACTTTGCAGGCAAGAGTTTTGCTTACACACGTATAAATTACCAGCTTGCTCATTACGAATATTTTTTAAATGACATATTAAACTGTCGATTTCATCAAAATCTCGTAAGCATATGTAACAGAAATACATTTTCTAATAAAAACAAGTGTATTTGAATAAATGTTGTTAAGTTTTATTTACTGTAACTACATTTGTTTTGTTACTTTTATTATGTTCTTAATGACTAAGGCAACAAAATGATGTGTTTAATAGTGAAATTCATGCAGTTTAAAACAAACACCTATGACCCAGTTTAAGTGATATCTGTATGTAAACGAGATATTAAATTGAAAATTTGAGGACTATCTTTATCATGGATAGTTTGATTATCATAAAAATAATTCTGCAAGAAAGTTCAAACTTGTTCGCACTGGGTAAGATATTTTGGAGGAAATATTTGGAAAATTTTAAAACATATGTCAACACATTGGAGAAAAGAACTTAATTTAATGTATATTTTTTCTAAATAAACATAGAAATTATTTAATAATAACGTAGATTCACCTTCTACAATGATGACAGTTTGGAGTGTTTTTTTAGTTAGCTCACATTTCTTTTTTTTTCAGATAACATTTTTTTCCAAATTATTAATTGAGCTGAGGTGTATTACGAGGCAAAACTGCGAATCTTTGATGCTTACTTTCCGACGTGCAGTGTTTGAAGTGTTAAAAGTCGTTTTTATCTGAACTCTGGCATTTGGTTTTATAAGTCCGTGCAGGGAAGACAATAAAGTATAGTGTAATGTCTCTAAAATGAATTTTCAAAATCATTATTATAGAATGGACAAATTGTCTGTAGCTATATAAGTGATAACTTATATTCTGTGGAATCATCTTTAAGGGAAGAAAGTAAAGTGATACATGTTTTGAGATTTCACCGTATTTTTGACGAAAAATGCTCCCACTTTAGAAATAACTCCTTCTTCTTGTTCGGGTGGAATAGGTACATCAAAATCCAGGTTAACCTGTAATTTAATTAGAGTTAAAATCTTTATAAATTCATTTTATATAAATCTTACAAAGACATGGGCGGTACTACTTTTAAGCATTGGCCATTCTATAAAAATATCATTTAGACGACAGTTTTCATATTCTTTTAAGCGCATTTTCGCGGTTTGCTTTTATTTTCCCTGTGAATCCTCCCCAGTGTAATTATGGCGAAGCCAACTTTTGATTTTCTTATATTCTTCACAATCTAAGAATTTTCAATAAAATATTAAATTGATTAAGAAAAAAATATTCAAGGACCTAGTTTTCCTATTTCAATCTCGTGTTGTGCATTCAAAAGCGTCGCATTTTGATATTTAACCGGGACAAGGTTTTTTAAACTAACTTTCTTTTTCTATTAAACCTTATTCCTACGTTTGTCGTACAGCATACTTCTGGGGCAACCCCCTGCTTTTCACGCAATATAATATGTTAACTTAGAAAAACAATTATTGATAAATTATGCTAAAATATTTCTTAAAAGAATGGATTACCTCGCTTTCACTAGGAAACAGCTGTGTGATCTGTTCCGAGTAGTATTTTATTTGTCCTAAGGGAGAAATGAGAATGCCATACGAGCATGAATGCAATAAGATAACCAGTTCCTCAAGCAAAATATCTATTGAGAATTGCGGTTATTAACAATTAAAGTATGAAGATTAAAGGTGAAGATGAATCGAGTGAGCTTGAAGAACAACCTTGATTTTCTGATGAAAGCACAGATATTGGTATGACTTCTCACTAGTTCAGTATTTTCTCTTTGAATTGATTTTCGCCAGGAAGTAGGCAACGTTTTGAATCGAACACGATCACCCATTCGATTGACAGGAAAAAGATCATTGATGTCGCCCTCATATATTTTCTAAACTAAACTAAAATTCCAGTAAATTTTTTATATATAATTGACAACACATTTTTGAAAATCAAATTGTAGACGAATACCCGTTGATTTTGCCCGTCTATCTACGCTATTGAATTATTTTTGCGCACGCAATTCGCTTTCTTTTAGATCAGACAGAAGAAGGCTTCCATGAGCATAAATATTTAGAATTACCAATCGGACATAGGGATACAATATTAATTAACAGCCTTGTTCAACGCCTCCCATCAGAAACGAGCAAGAAGAAGGCAGCAAGACTGAAATACCTGAATACGCTAATCTCTCAGCCTTCCTAGAATCACGTTTCCGTACCCTAGAATCAATCCATTCAAGAACGTCAAAAAATGAAATCATTGGAACATGGACGACAAGCAAGGTCTCCAAATAGCCATACAATTTCCATTACCCATCTAAGTCAATACAACTACCTACAATAGGTTTTGTTGTTGCGAATTTTATAACGTGGACCTACGTTAGTTGTTTTTGTTGTTGTGAATTCCTCTCTAAGAAACATTCAACCAAGAAAACAGCAAAACCGTGGTGATGTGATGTTTATAGCTACAATTTCCTCCTTAAGAAATCTTCAAGCAAGAAAAACAGCAAAACCAAGCCGACGTCATGCTGAAATCATCTCCAGGCGTTCTAAGTTTGCCCTGGACTCGAACCCAGTTATCGATAGTGGCGATATCACTGTGGGAGAGTTCTGGTTAAAAACTCTAGTCTGGTGCTCTTATAGAACAACTACTGATCTGTACCTACTTTCCCAAGGAGAAGTTGGAGAAGACCTACCCATCACATATGCAAGCCGTACCCCAAACGGAGACAAAAGAAATTACTGCACCATGGAGAAAGAGTTTTGGCTATAGTCTGAGCAACAGAAAATTTAAGATGCTACCTACAGGACTAAGGATTTAGAGTATACACAGACCAGAAGCCTCACAAAGTTGTCTTCGATGTAAAAGACTCAACAACTTTCCGTTTAGAGAAATTTCATAATAAATAATCGGAGTTCGATTCTTGCATTTAATCTAAACCAGGGAAGTATAATAGTAATGCGGACGTTTTGAGCCGTATTCCTGCAGTATTAACCAAAGACAAAGTAGGTAATTCCATTACGATAGTCCACCTCCCTGCGGATTCATATGTGGAGGAAAATAACTCCCCAAATGAAAATAATATAAAGAAACCCGCTTATTGCTTCACCGTGACGCGAATTCAAAAACAGAAAGCCCAAGAGGCCGATGACACACCACCCCCGCGTATCCTTGAACAAAATATAAATGCAGCCAAGACATCCGGAAAAATCATGACCCCATGGAAGACCTAACCATACTTAAGGATTATCACGACTATCCTTTTGGTGGCAATCAATTTGTCATTAGGAATTATAAAAAAGATTTTACATGCAAGTGTCGGTGGAGACGCATGCTTCGCGATGTCAAAAAATACAATAAAATATGTCCTAAGTGCCAAAAATGGAAGCATAATAACGGACATCGGGGAACAGCCTATCGACAAAGTTTACCTTGATATTGTAGGTCCACCAGAAGATGCCATATCAGGTAATAAATATATCTTTACTTTGTCGATTGGTTTGCAATACATAATGCAGAAGTATTAACAGTAGAGTACATTTTTTTCGACAAAATCGTCACGCGCCATCACACTCCAAAGAGAATAGTCACCGTTCAGGAACCAAATATCCTGATTGTGCTATACGAAAAGGTATCCGAACTACTAAAGTTAAAGAACCGATCGACTTCAGCATACGATCTGCAGTATGGAGTACTAGAGCGTGCAGAAATTCCTTTTATAAAATATCTGCGAACAATCGTGGACGAAAATCCCAAAACCGGGGATCAATTTCTACGAACCGCTGCCTCAAATCTGGGTTGGACAATATCTAGTAATCAATGTACCCAGTCCATCAAACACTGCCATCAGAATAAGCAGCTCACAGGTTGTAGTTTAAAACATTTGTTTGAAACCATATTACGGGTACTAGTGTCGAATTATCTCTAGATGACAAATTTTCAATATACATAATTTCAATAGTTACGTTAAGTAATACTTAATCTAAAACCATCCCTAACACAACGTAACCAACGCAAGTCTGAAAACCCCCGAGGCGAACGAATCGAACCTACCCTATCAAAAGAGCTCGCACACAACAAACTGCAAGATCAGTGTAAGTGGTATAATGTCACCACTTCTAAACGGTCATTATATAACAACTACTCGTTGACACTATAATAGAAATAAAGCAAACTAGGCACTAATAATAGGAAAGAAATAAGAAATAATGTAAATCTAATACCAGAATAGAATAGAATAGTACTTAGGGTAAAATTAAAATATAATTAGCTCATTAGAAAACGATTCAATAGAAAAGACTAAAAAACTAAAAAAGAGAGCAAAGGAAAGAATATTTATATAATAAATAATACAAATGCAAACCGAAAGCGACCAGGACCGAAGCAACATAAACTTCCGCTAATAATTGTTCCTCTTCAAGGAACAATTTTATTTATCGCAGGAGGGAGATATTGTTGAATACTTAAAAACCCAAAAAATAAAAATTAATATTATTAATAAATTTTTACATAAGCTTATCATGCTTAAAACATGTTTAGCTTATCTTCCCAAAAGACGTAGAAATCGGATGAGTAATTTCTTAAAATTCTTTGCATATAAATAATAAAAATAAATTGCCACAAAATGACTTGGGAAAAACAAAAGAATTTCGACCCAAGTCGTTTTGATCGTAAAGTACAAATGTCAAATTTTGCATTCAAATTCTTTTCACGAATGCCCATATGTAATTTCGTATGGTCATCCATTTGAGCAATTTTGATTTTTGGAGTTGTTTTTCGCATATATTTCTAGAACGGCTCGTCGGACTGTAAAAATGATTGTGAGATCTAGTCTCGGATGTGGGAGGCAGTGCCCGTTTTTAATGGACAGTTTCCTTAAAATTTCAAATATAAAATGTTTACTTAAAATAAATTCATTTGCTTAAACTAATATCATAAAATTCATTGAAACTTAAAACTATGACTCTCTTTAGTTCCCTTAGTTCTGAAAAACAAAGAAGACTAGAATTTATTATTTTTCATCAGAATGAAAGAAAGGGGAAAAAGTGTTGATGCTGTTAGTGCGTGAGGGCACAAAGGTAACTAAATACCTCTGCTGGTACGTCAGGGCACCAGGGTAGCAAAGTTCTATAGTTGTTAAAACGAGTCAGATTAGTCTCTGACAGCATTCTGTGGCAATATTCTACTATCAAGAAGAAGCTCAGATTAGTCTCTACATCCAGAATTATTCTTCTGTAAATATGAGCAGGAGATGTTGCAGATTAATCTCTACACAGAATTAACCTTCTGCTTAGGTGTGGGCAGGAAAGTTGGAAATGACGGGATTTTCAGATTAATCTCTGAAATATAGAATTAATCTTCTATAATGAGGTTAGGAATAATATTCTTGTCACTCGGATTAGTCTCCGAATCAGATGAGCTCTGAACCAAGAATGATTTTCTCCTGCTTCTCGTCGGCTTTATATAGCCGCCGCATCCAGTTATGAGCTCTCGCCTCTCGGTGCTGCCTTAGCAACGATTGATGCGATGTCTGAATGTACCACAGACAGCTGGCTGATGTAATGTCACTTCATGACATTTAAAAAAATGTAAATATTCTGGAGGTACAGGTCTTTTGAGGTAAGTTGAAGATAGTTTTGATTTATTAAATAGTTATTAATAATTTTTGTCTGTTTCTAGATTGGATGAATCACGACATCTTATAGACAGTGGACTAAGTACTGGAGGATAGCAGAATCAGTTAACTATTTTGGTTTCTTTAGCTGTTTTTGGAGACTTGATACTCTGTTTTTCTATTTGCGGGAAGATAAAATACCGACGTAGAAATGCATCGAGGGAACGTGAGTACATCGGTGGACTGAACAATGATTTTAACCAATTTCATAGGATCTCATATTAATAATAATTTTTCAGGACAACAAAAACCTCTAGAACTGATCATTCTCACAGTAAACGTAATAAACTAAATATTTATATGGCAACACCAGGAAAGAGTTGCCCGATTTAGTCCATTTGTAAAATGTTATGTACTAATGAAAACATAATGCGCACTTTCTCACACTGCCTATATATAGTGAAAAGCGATATTTTTGTTAGGAGTCCCTACGAAGGTGTTGCTCGTTTGGTCCAATTTTCTAACTTAGATTTGCTTTATTTAAAAAAAAAACCTTGCGTGCAATACTTCCGTTCTCTAAGGCAGGTCGCCCACCAAAGATTATTTAAATTATAAAGCAATTGTTTTTATCATGACGTCGTCCTATGAATATCTCATGCAAATGTCGGTGGTTCACGGAAAAGGTGTCCATGCGACGAAAATGCTTGCAACATGAGTACAGCAGTTCTTGCAGCAAGCACGATGCATTTGCATTTTTGGTGGGTGGCCAGCCTAAGTGAACGCGTTTTCGAGCTATCGTGAGGACGGACAGACGGACAGATGGACAGCCGGACAGACAGACAAACGGATGGAGGAAGAGGCGGATGGATTGACATGCAAAAATGAAAAAAAAACGTTGAATATTATGCGTGGGTGTCCAACCCATTTTGCTCTACCAGCATTATTTCTGCGCGTTACAAACAAAATATGATCTCATCCAGGGTATAATATTAATTATTTAATTAATAGGAATATTGTGAATCATTGATTTGTCAAGTCGTGCTTTCGTTCGTGTTTGCCTTTGATTTTAATTTATTTATTTATTCGTTTACATACATTCGTTTATATTCATTTTATATTGATCGTTTTCTCCATGTTTCGGTGCCATTCCGGCTAATTTTCAGTCGGATTACGCTGTGTTTGACTCCTAGATGTGGTTGACGGGAATAATTAATGACTTCTGGGGTCGTCTTTTTTTTTTTAATTTCTGCATGCTGTGCATCTGCAAAGGATTTGCCCTTTAATAATATATTCTCATTTTGTTGTAATTTTCATTTACGTTGGATTGTCTTTGGACTGACTTTCTTGCCACCTATATGTGAAAGATTCTAAGACAACAACAGTTTCAGCAATATCTCCAAGCCATATACTATATTTTTTATATTCTATCAGCTTAGTCTTGTCGGAACCCCCCTCGTCGCGAAGACTCCAATCTGTAGCATTGTTCATCACTACAGCCAAGCAAAAATATTTTTTTGTAAAAATCTTGGACTGGAATTTGTTAAGCTTTTGCTTTATCATGTACCGGAACCTTTCGATCTCTTATTTATTTGTTGCTTGTTGATGGATGGTTGTTGTTATAATAATTGTGAGTTAACTGATAGTAATCTTGCTCTAATCAAGTGCCAAGAAACTGGCGGCATATCTTTTCATTATGATTGCGTGGGTTTCTCAAACTTTAGCCGGCTCTCTGCTAAGTTACTGCTAGAGCTTTCAAATATATTTGCCTACTTTTGCTCCCAATGTAGGGAAAGTTCATTATCTCAAATTTTAATGGCAGTAAAATGTAATAATGGTCAGCTGCAGGATTAACTAAACAACAGTGAAAACCTGACCAATTATCTAAATTCTTTAAAATTGAATCAAGCAGAACAATCCTGCGGCTTCTCATCTGTTTTCAGGCTTGCGATGAGTTGTCTTGTAAAGTCGATAAACTGACTGTGGCTTCAAATAATTAGAACGATTCTGCCTATCTACACCATAGGCTTGATGCAATTGAATCCAAAATGGATTGTTTACTTGACTGCCTAAAGGATGGGAAATCAAAGTCTTGTGACTCTGATCTGCATAAGTTTGCGGAATCATTTGACAGGAACGTCATGGATGTTTCGAAACATTCGAGACACTACAAAGAGTTCTCGTTAAATTTAAACTATCACTTGAGAGAACTTAAGACATATATTAATGATATTCTTAGCTCTATTGAGAATTTGTTTGGTCAGGAATTTGCTTCTTCTCCACTACATAAAAAACTTACCATTATTTCCGACGATTTCGCTGCTACAAGGGTGATTATGCATGTTATTGCAGATGAAATCAGAACATTATCTGATAGTCGCAGAAGGGCTACCTGACGGCAACGACGCGCAGGTGGTTAGACGGAGTTCTCTGAAGGTAATGATGCCATCCTGCCTTCGCACACGTTCCTTCCGTTAAGTGTTGGCAGGCTAACAAATCTGCCCAAGCCAATCCGTAGCCAAAGTATCAGTAAAAATCGATCCCGGAAACGTGTAACTGCGACTGAAGGGAGGGAGTCTTCCTAGCGAATGGCACTTCATCTCAGTTCGCTTTAGGAAATGGTATTGGTGCCTCTGTCGTGTCCCCAGTAAAACACTCGCGTAATCCACATATAAACTTTATTTAATTAATCTGCTTTGAGTAACAACACAATTTGAGCTTCTTTACTGATACTTATAACTCTTAACTTCTAATCGCCAAAACACAACTGAGCAACCTGATCCACTCGAAAAGTCGGCTCACCTTTAGAATCAGGCGGAAGCGACTCTGACCTAGTGACTAGTGCAATACCTTGAAATTAATCGCAAAGCATTACATCAGTCACTGCCGTCAGCTGGAGACCCCAATACTGTTAGTAAACAAACAGTAAGCCCAGCTGAGCATTTCACTATGCGAATTGAATTACTTAACCATGGCTTAATGCTTAATTACAACAGCAGTGGATGCGACAGTTTTTTAGTAAACAATTCGCAATCGCCAAGCATTTAACTGTGCGAAGTAAAAATTCTTAGATACTGCAAACTGCTTAATTAGTCGTACACCTGCTGCTAGCTAAAGTTATGATGTCACAACCGAAGAATGATTAATATTGGGTCACGACATTCCTCCCCCCTGTGAAAGACTAATTCCCAGGGGGAATTAGATCAGGGAGCTCGGCTTAGTTTCAGCTACATTGTACATTTTATCATATATGTGTATACAATATTTGTTTTTTTTTTATTTTAACATCTTCTAAATTCTATCTTAACAATAACTACTTCTCTTAATTCAGTGCTAATTTAAAAACCTGTATTTTTTTAATTACTTTTTTTCTCGTGCTCTAATTTATTTCTTCAAACAATCTTTTTGTCAATTATAATTTTGTTATAACCTTAGCTCTAATTTTGATATTTTAAAAATAGTTTTACCATAATAACAAAAAAACTGTGCAATTATTTCTAGGATTATATTTACAAAATTTGATACTAGGTTTCATTAATTACATATATTTGTTTTATCTAATTATATTATATAACTACACTATTTACTTTCGTTTAAACATTTTTTATGCCTAATTCCAAATTTTGTTTTTTCAAATGAACACACGTTTTTTTCTAGCAATTATTAAATTAAGTTTATAACCTGGATATAATTTTTGTATAGGTTTAATTACTCAGAGTGATTCCGTCTATCTAAAGGTTGCCACTGTCCTATCCAATATAATACTTAGTATAACAAAAATATCTAGCACTACAACGGTTGTTACTAGGCTAGCTGTACTAGCTGTTTTCCAACTATTGTAGGCAGGTTTGCTGTGGGTAATGTTGCTGTAGTAGGCACGATTACTTGGAGGTCATCGTTGGTTTCCTGGTCTTCGGTAAGCTGTTCTGTTGTTACATTGGATTTTATTGAACACCGGGTGATGGGCAATATCGACAATCTGCTTGCTCTAGCCGGTACTGCTTTTTGCTTCCGACATCTCCTGCGGATCAGGACTCCTGCTACAAGGATAAAGCTGGTAATACTTAATAGCCCGGTTATTGAGGTGGCGGCTAGGTAGATGGTGTGGGGCTGACTTTGTTGTCGATGTATTTCCTCTCGCGTGATGGCCCATTTACTTTTTCTATCTCGGCTGCATGATTTCTCCAGGCTTGGTTGGCATTGTCGACAGCTAACAGCTGTACCTTACGATGTGGATCGCCATCAGCCATAGGCTTTGTAGATCTATTTCTGGTGCTCATGCTCTCCCATGATGGTAATTCCGAAAATGAGGGTTGCCAAAGAGTAATATTTCGCTGAGCGTGGTCCTCTGATGTGATCAGTAGGTCGCCGATCTGAAGGTGTCAGTGCTCTTCGATTGATAACACTCCGGTGGACAATAGTTCTCCAATCGCTGTAGGTGTATCACGGCAGTTTACCTCTAATTTCGTCCTTTCGGCCATCACGAACAACCAGTGACTTCGGGTAATCATGCGGACTAGAATATTCCATTTCCATTCAGCTATTTCGGGAATGGTATATACATTGTGCAGTTCAAAAGCCAGTCTTTCCGGTTGAGGAATGTCTATTCTCACTGCGAGAGCTGGTCTCAAACAATAAGGGAGAGATGCCGGTTGTTGAAAAGATAACTCAGCGTTTTTCAACTTCAAATATAAAATTTTATTCATTAATTCATTTCCTTAACCTAATGTTACCAAATTCACGAAATTCAAAAGAGCTTAATACTAGAAATTCAAATTAACAATTCAGTATACAAAAAAAATTCAATAAGCAAATGGTCCAAATAACGTGGTCCGTCTATTTCTGAAAAGAAGAAGAAGGCCGGAATTAGTTTCTGTCACCTTATAAACTACTAGAATAAAAATAATAATGCTGCTACTGCGTGTGTGCACTAGGGCAGTAAAATGACGCACATAAGAATTTTCTGCGAATCTATTTGATGGTAGGGGCCCTGTCAGACAGAAAAGCTGAATAAGTAGCAAAAGGGGTGCAGCAGCGTGCTGCAACGTATGGTGCAGAACAGATGTAATGAGACCAAACTTTCAGATTAAACTCTGACCAGAAATTATACTTCTGTAATAAAGATGGGATTAATTTCAGATTAAACTCTGAACAGAATTATACTTCTGTAATAAATATGGGAATAATTTCAGATTAAACTCTGACCAGAATTATACTTCTGTAGTAAGGATATGAATAATTTCAGATTAAACTCTGACCAGAATTATACTTCTGTAATAAAGATGGGAAATAATTTCAGATTAAACTCTGACCAGAATTATACTTCTGTAGTAAAGATAGGAATAATTTCAGATTAAACTCTGACCAGAATTATTCTTCTGTAGTAAGGATAGGAATAATTTCAGATTAAACTCTGACCAGAATTACATTTCTGTATGGAGCATAGGAACACGATTCTTATTTTTCAGATTAGACTCTGAATCAGATGAACTCTGAGCAAAGAATGATTTTGTGCTGCGGCTCGTCGGCTTTATATAGCCGCCGCATCCAGTTATGAGCTCTCGCCTCTCGGTGTTGCCATAGCAATGTTTGTTGAATTTGATGACTGAGGCGAATTCAAATGATTTGACGTAATGTCATTGTGTGACATTACGAAATGTAAATATACGAGATGGTGGTATACGTTTGAGGTAAGTTAAAAGTTTTCTAAAATTTTTGTTATGAATAATAATATTTTTACATATTTCAGGTGTTAAACTTTATTTGTTGGAATGTTAGGACATCGCTGGATGAACGGAAGGAAGTTCCCAACGATTAGATAAGTGTAAGTTTTGTTAATTTTATTTAGACCTTGGTTCTTTGTGGTTTTCTTTCTTTTTAGGAGGTGTTGTTTCGTCGAGGGAATTATTTGGGGCGTATTTTCGACGGTGTACTGCACACTCACCATAATGTGTTGCGGACCCTGCATTGCGCTTACCGTAGCGATTTGAGTCAACAATTGGAAGTCCAGAAATTCCTCGGCTAAATCCAATTGTTGTGTAGCGTTCGTCATAATTTCTGTTAGCTTCCGGGCGTGAATAATCATGGGATGAAGCTTCCCCATGCTTAGTGCGACTAGCATATTCGCATAACCTTCTTGGACATCACTGAGTTCTCACAGTTGGAGGGTCATTAGTGTCAGTATTTCATTTATCTCCACCCTCCGTGTTAACGTTGTTATCTCCAGGTCTTGACTTTGCTGAGAGGCGGTGATGGCATTGATTTTATTCCATAGCTCCTCTCGCTCCGCTGCTGCCTGAACGCGCGACGCATTGAATAGATTGAACGTCGATGTCATCACTGTAGTCTGCTCTTGAAGCAAGGTGAAGGTGCGGTTTTCTTTTCCATCGAGATCCCTCAAAGCCGAGTAGATATTTTCCGAATCTGCATGATCCATGGTTCCGAAAAGTGTCTTTGACAGGGACCCTATACCATCAAAGAAAGATCGCTTCTTTCGACGAGCCGGTTCCGCATGGGTGTGGTGCTTCAACTCATCATCATGTCTCCTAATCTTCGCCATCCAACGTCCTATTTCCTTAGTGGCTAGCTCACATCTGTTCCCGAGTTCGGTGTGGTTGATTTTTGTGCAGAGCTGTATAACCAGCTTGCTGCAATTGTTTGCGAATGCCAGCTCGACTGCTAAGTCCGGCATTTCTACTTTGGATGGATTAGTCCAACGCCTAGTGTAAAAGTTGACTCTTCCTACGTGCTCGAACAATACCTCGGACTGCATTATGGGCCTTATACATATTGTAGCCAACCTGCCCAGCGTATGACAAACTGATGAACATCAAGAAGATTATTGCGACTGATTCCATATTCAACTTCTTAACTTATCCAAACTAACTATATGGCAACCTTCTTAATTTTATCCTACCTAGTATACAAAAAATAAAAGAAACCACTCTGTATATAATTTATTTAGTACGGTTTTTATTATTATTTAGTAAAATAAAATAAATCACGGTATAGATTTAGTTTATTCTACTATCCATCTTACCGGCTGCGCCAATTTGTCGTGTCCCCAGTAAAACACTCTCGTAATCCACATATAATCTTTATTTAATTAATCTGCTTCGAGTAACAACACAATTTGAGCTTCTTTACTGATACTTATAACTCTTAACTCCTGATCGCCAAAACACAACTGAGCAACGTACCAAAACCTTCGAATGTTTTCGTCACCGTCTCTCTGTCCATAAAGGATGTGTGAGGACATATTGAAGTAGTTGAAGTCCAAAAATGTCTGATGGTATTTTTTTGTCGAAAAATAAGTAGAAGCTCTAAATCGGTTGCATCCTTTCTCCTAATTCTTTCAGCAGATGTGCAGGAAAAGTTATTAGACCCCTTTTGTTCGCCTTTTGGCGCTTTTATCAAATTATTTGTACCTTCTGAGCACCTACCTACAAATAAAGCTAAAATAAGCAAGATTATTCCAAAAAAACTGAAGTCGCTTTCCCTTTACTATCAATACCCCGGACAAAAACTGCATATATCCTCAAATCATCTGTCGCGACTTGTTTCGATATAGTTGCTTTCACTTAAAAACTAGGCTGTACCATGGCTGCTGAAATCCTTGACAATTCTTATCAAATGTATAGAAGAGATAGACATACTGTTTCCGCAGCTCGTGGCGGTGGCGTAATCCTCGCTTGTAAAAATAATATTAATTGCAGCCAAATTGAGCTTCCCAGTTTCTTCAACACTCTTGATGTTGAGCTTATAGCTGTTAAGCTGTCCTTCTTATAATATGACTTATGCATACTTATTTCATATATTCCTCCAGACTCCATTAATATCGTCCATGACAAAGGTCAAAATATTTACAACCAACTCACTTCAACATCTGACTTTATCCATGCTAAGACCAAACATATTGACGAATTACTACTTACTGGTGATTTAAACATATCCAATATTCAATGGGTACTAAATGAAAATGACGATGAATATCTTACAACTAATAACTTGACAAAAAGGAAATCCCTTTTCCTGGACGCTATTCCATCTGTTGGTCTCGGCCAAATCAGTAATGTTAAGAAGGGCATGTGTAGGCAGTCAGACCTGGTATTTTCTACCGACGCGGGTAACTTATTAGTTGCACCTAGCCCAGTTAAAATGTCTACTCTTGACAAATACCACCCCCGCCCTACTAATTACATATTGCCATGAAACTGAAAACCTTGCAAATTGTGAGGAAACACATTAATTTTTCAATTTTAGAAAAGCTGAATTTTCGGAACTTTCCAGTGGACTTACCTCTATTGATTTCAACACACTTCTACCTTGCAATAGTGTTGATGAAGATGTTTTAAAGATTTACTTAACTCTTTTCGATTTTTTCTCTTCTCATGAGCGTCAGCGGATCTCTAAAACATCTCCGCAATGGTTCAATAAAGAATCCTAAAATAGAAAGAATAAACTGTGGAAAAGTTATATGAGGGACAAAGGCATTATAAGTCAAAACAATTTCCACCCAACCTATAGTGAGTTCAAAAAAATTTCCGCTTCACTCTGTGATGAGTATATGTGCGAAATTATTTAGTGACCAACGTAGCTTTTCTAGATTTATTAATATGAAGAAAAAAACCGACAACTACCTCAACACCTTGAAGTACAAAGATTCTACTAGTGATACTTCGTATGAAATTTGTTATAGGTTTGCTTCGTTTTCTGACAATGCAATTTCCTCGTCAAATTTCCAACTTCGAAGCTTTTTTAGTCATATGAACGACTCCCATACCGTTTCATTCACTATCCTTTCAAGAACAAATGAGGATATACCTTATCATATTGCAAATGACTTCACAACGGGTCACGATCGGATTCCTCCAGCATTTTTGAAGTCATGTTGCCTCTCCCTAGCAGCACCCCTGAGAATTCTTTTCCAAAAACCGCTCGATAGTGGTTGTTTTCCGCAGCTGTGGAAAAATTCTTTCATCATACCTATCGACAAAAAAGGTGGTAAAAATTATATTACTAACCAAATAATCTTAAATGTCCAAATTATACGACTAAATCCTTTACTCTCAGCTATCAGTTTCCTGTAAGAACTTGCTTCCTTCAAACCAACATGGGTTTATTTCGGATTCGTCTCGAATACCATTGGCGGGTTTGCAAAAGGCTACCATACAGTTCGTTTTTACACAGACTTTAGAAAAGCCTTCGAGAAGTTATCACACTCCGTGATTCTCTTTAAAACGGAAGTATGGGTTTCCCCTAACGTTCCTAAAATGGACGGAGTCATATACAGAGAACAGAGCATACCAAATCTTGAGACTTGAAAGTTTCGTCCGGCGTACCTCGAGAGAGTCATTTGAACCCGTTGCTCTTTATTCTATCTATTAACGACATTGTCCCTGCTATAAAGCACTGCAAAGTCTTAATTTGTATTGACTACATTAATCATTTCGCTCAGATTAAATCTTTTAACAATTGTGAACAGGTACAGGGTGACCTTCAACAATTTTACAATTGGTGCAAGAGCAATATTTTGGTACTCAGTATCGACAAATGTGAGGTTATGACTTTCCATAGGAATCAGACACCCATCATTTATGATTAGCATCTCTCGGAATATTCGATTCGCCATGTTGTAGCGTATACCCCCTTTACGCTACCTTTTTTTATCTGTCTGGCTTCTCTACTTTTGTAGAGAAACCCCCATGATTTCCCAGAGGTACCTAGGGTAAAGATAAAATGTAGGCATTTCCGAGAAGTAGCCCTATGCTACTTCTCCATATTACAAAAATTCCTGAAAAGATAAAAAAATTTAAATTTAGGCATTTCCGAGAAGTAGCCCTATGCTACTTCTCCATATTACAAAATTCCTGAAAAGGTTTAAAAATTTAGATTTTTTGAGAAGTAGCCCTATGCTTCTTCTCCATATTACAAAATTCCTGAAAAGACAAAATTTAGAGATTTCCGAGAAGTAGCCCTCTATATTAAAAAGGAATTCCTGAAAACCTGTAGAGTACATAACCCAACAACAAAGAAATATTTTTTTCTTTCAAACAAAAAAAACAAAAATCCTAAATTGTGCAAAGCGCGCACAATTTCCAATTTATCATGCAAAACTTACCACTAGTCACCCACATCGAGACGTCGAAAACGGTAATTCGCCTAGCTGTAAAGCATCACGCTATGCATTACAGCAGTGTCCGCCCGAGATTCCTAGGAAATTTGAGCTCGAATGTACGCCAGCTGTGGCAAGCATTGGGGATTTTCGAGACGAAAAGCGCTTGTCGGTCGGTCGGGCGGAAGACAGTACGGCTGAAATGTAGGCAGACTGCGAGAGTTGAGTTAGTTGATTCTGAGCAGGCGACTTGGAGGAACCGAGCGCGCACTGTAGTAAAAAGTTTTTTTTTGGTTGGTTAATTTTTTTTTGATTCGGAACGGTTGTGGAAGAAGACCAGATCATGGGACTTTTGTGATTCTCAGCCGGTTTGTGGCTTTTGCTGAAAAAGAAAATATTGATTAATTAGTGACTCGAGCGTTATAAATTGTTTTAATAGATTACCTGTGCAATCTTTCTTTGTAGAATTTTCATGCTATGAAGGCATATCTGAAAAGGGGAAATTTCGACTTTATGGATGTGATGTGAAATTTTCATGCCATGAGAGC
Organism: Dioctria linearis; assembly: GCA_963930735.1. Lineage (NCBI taxonomy): Eukaryota > Metazoa > Arthropoda > Insecta > Diptera > Asilidae > Dioctria > Dioctria linearis. The sequence goes on along the minus strand of OZ005741.1, from coordinate 189,181,825 downwards.
ATACCTAAAAAATGAAATTTTTTAATTAAATAGTGACGCTAGTGTTATAGACCGTTTTATGGATTACCTGAGTAATGTGAAATTTTCATGCCATGAGAGCATATCTGAAAAAGAAATTTTTTAACTAATTAGTGACTCCAGTGTTATAAGTGCGGAATTTTCGTGCCAAGAGAGCATATCTGAAAAGGAAAATTCTAATTAATTAGTGACGCTAGTGTTATAAGTTGTTTCCACTAGATTACCTGCGTAAATTTTTGTTTGTGGAATTTTCATGCCAAGAGAGTATATCTGAAAAGGAAAATTTTTGATTATGTAGTGGCTCGAGTGTTATAAGTGATTTTTACTAGATTACCTGCGTAATTTTTCTTTGCGGAATTTTCGTGCCGTGAAGGCATATCTGCAAAAAAGGAAATTTTGATTTTTATGGATTACCTGCGTAAATTTTTGTTTGTGGAATTTTCATGCCAAGAGAGCATATCTGAAAAGGAAAATTCTAATTAATTAGTGACGCTAGTGTTATAAGTTGTTTTTACTAGATGACCTGCGTAAATTTTTGTTTGTGAAATTTTCATGCCAAGAGAGCATATCTGAAAAGGAAAATTTTTGATTAGTTAGTGGCTCTAGTGTTATAGGCTATTTTGTGGATTACCTGCGTAATGTGAAATTTTCAGGCCACGAGAGCATACCTGAAAAGGAAGATTTTGATTAATTAGTGACTCTAGCGTTATAGGTTGTTTTTTTATGGATTACCTGTGTAGATTTTTCTTTGTGGAATCCTCGTGCCTTGAAGGCTTATCTGAAAAAGGAAAATTTCGATTTTTATGGATTACCTGTGTAAATTTCTCTTTGTGGAATTTTCATGCCATGAGAGCATACCTGAAAAGGAAAATTTTGATTAATTAGTGACTCAAGTGTTATAAGTTGTTTTATGGATTACCTGTGAAAATTTTCTGTATACCTGTATAGTTTTTTTCGGTGATTTCGACGCCGTGGAGGCATATCTGGACATAAATTGTTAATTATTCAGGAACTCTTGTGATAGATCTTTTATGAATTACCTGTGTGGTGCCTTTCGTCAATTTGCACGCCGAAAGGGTGTACCTGACTAGAAAAAATTTAATTAATCAGTAACTTTAGTGATAGATCTTTCGTGAATTACCTGTGTAATGGGGTTCATTAATTTTCCCGCCGTGCAGTTGTATTCAAAAGGGAAACTTTGGTTAATCAGGGACTCTAGCGAACTTTCTTTTTCGAGTTCCGTATTCCCATTATTCGCTATACATATCACAGCTTTGGAATATTGAAGGCTGAGTGCGCAATACAAAAAAAGGAAAAAAAGATTATAAAGGAGAAATATATAAATTACAATTCAATTATATCAAAAAAAAAAGGGGGTGAATGTACCCACAAATACAACTCCGAGCAGTCAATAGTCCTGTCAACGAAAGGGTGCACCCAGTCAACTCTAGTACATGTCATCTAGGGACTCCGTTCGCCTCTTATCTGTCCTGGTAGAGGTCTAAGGCTTAGTATTTAATATTGTCTTGAAAATAAAAGATATCTTTTGGTTTTGACTATTGGCCGGCAGAGGCCCAAGGGCTCGTAATGTTATCCTAAGAAGAGGAACAAAAAAAAAGGTATCTTTTGCCTCAAGTCATGGCCAGTAGAGGTCCAAAGTTTGATAATAGTGTATTTCTTGCATGAATCTTATTCCTAAGTATAGGTAGTAGGGCCAGCTAAGAATAAGCTGTATATATAGATATGAATATAGTTTTCTCATTAACGTAAAGACAGGGAAGAAGGGATAAAAGGAACTCTTTTATATTATAGTTTATGTTTTTTTTGTGCATACCTATTTTGTACAGCTGGTTTTGTATGGAGAATCGTGAGATAAGATTATTATTAAACATTTTGGAACTTACGAAGCCGTGTACTCCATTTCTTAACTAGTAGCCCTGTTCAACCACCGTTATCTATCGTCCACCCTTCGTGGCTAGGCAGACCACTCATACCGGCGGGCATGGAAAGCATTGCTACAGGTAATAGTCTCAACGTGATAGAGTAGCTAACTTTGGGAGGTGGTATGGCGGATCGATTTGTGGACGTAGGCCTTTAGCACACGCATTTTCATAATGGGGGCTGAGCATTTTGATACGGCTTTGGAGGCTTAGCCAGGGTGGATGGGGGCGATTGGGCCCAACATTACCCAAAGCCGGGGTCTCAACAACATCTGAGACCCCTCTTAGTTCTCTCACTCACTCTAAATCGCTCATTTGCCAGCATTGTAAACTCTCCGGGTGAATTAGCACTTGTTCGGCGTTGCTGAGGTCTTCTATTCTCCTTCTTTTTGCAGCAAATAAATAAAATCAATTTTCTTCTTTTTAGGCTTTCAGGTTCCACCACGAGAAGGAAGCCTGCATTAGATCTTTTTTTTGTCTGTCAGCCTGTCTGCAGTCTCGACTACAATTTCTTTTTTTTTACTGTCCGTCCGTCTGTCTGATCAGTTATGTTGACGATTTTGCACAGCTTAACAAGAATCAAGGGATATGGGTGGCAAGAACCACCCCAAGCCGGCTGATCGCTAGCGGCATAGTTGCTGTGCAGCCACCCACGCTAATCCCGCGATGATTTTGTAACAAAGAGGTGTCGGATGCAGTATGTATCTACATTCGGGTACAAGTGAATGTAGGTAGATCTGTCGCCTGACACGCTTGTCGTTACAAATGGCGCCCAAATTAGGTTTTCTTTCCCGCATTTAGTCAAGCTGCTCTTGACTAGAATGCCATTGCTATTTCAATGTGGTATGTGGAACAATTTTTTGATCAGCTTACCTCAAGGAATTTTCTTTGAAATTATTGGTGACATTGGCATAAACGCATTTTTTTGTATTTACATATTTGGCACAATTTTCGGTTGGACCAACTGCGACATTAGTATAATCGCATTTCGTTTTTTGGCACAATTTTTGTTTGAACTATTGTTGGCATTAGTATAGGCACGCCTCTTTTATTAGCTTTTCTTGGCACAATTTCCGTTTGAGTTATCGCGACATTAGTATAGGCGCATTTTCTTTTTATGTTAGGTTTACTTGGCACAATTCTTAGCTAAATTAGCTTCAGCATTAGTATAAACGCATTTATTCACTATTTCATTTTTTATTTACATATACTGTAACAAAATCACGAAAAGAAAAACTCACCTCCCGGTTCCCAGGCAACATCATTTACATAGCTTGAACGTCCTCTGAGTTGCTGAACATTATCACAATTCTCTAAATCACTGCGAGATATTCGTAAAATAGAATTAGCACCAGCAGCACATAAGATGACAGCTTTCGGGAGAACAGCTAGAGAAATCTCTACTAATTGCATGGCAGCGACTTTCATGATAAATTTCTTCAAGTTGATGCCATTCCAGTGAGTCCGATTCTGAGTCTTCCGGAAATGTAATTATTCCAAAAATGAGTTGCATTGCAACAGCAATGCAGGCTGAATTTTTCGTGACCAATAATTCCCTGATAAGGCAAAGCAATAATTATTCCCGAAAATGCGTTGCTTTGCAACAGCAATGCATGCTAAAATTCGGGACCAATCATTTCCGGATAATTCAAAACAATAAATTTGATCACTTAATCAGACTTGACATTTCGGCCAGCTGATTTGTCAAGGTTAGACAGCGGAAACTCAAGTGAGGGCTCAACCCAACGTCAAACCAAGTTCATTAGTACAATGCCGCTCAAAAATGTAGAAATGGGATTGAATTTTAAGATGGAACCGAATTGAAATATAGGAAATTTAAAAGTAATTAGTAAGTACAAGCTAATTGCACAATTGAAATGCAAACCAAGTCCGCGAATATAGGAAAGTTAAAAACCAATAAATAAACTGTCACCAATCACATTTTAAAACAAAGCAAACTAGCAAAGATTGAAAATAAAGAATTAAATAAGCAAATTTTTACAATAAAGCGTCAATAGGTCGATAAATAAGCTGGCAAACATGAAAAGTTTCCATTTCTTTTAAAGGATCAACGAAAGAAACTACGAACCACGTTGGCAAGTATAGACGAATAAATAAACTGACACTTAACGAGTCCTAAAATGAAATGTAAGTAAATGTAAACTAATACTTAGTTAAGAATTGTTGAAATTAAAAATAATTAAAATGAATTCTAAAGTAAATGTCACCTAGTACTTAGTTAAGAATTGTTCAAATTAAAAGTTATTAAAATGAAATCTGAAGTAAATGTCAACTAGTACTTAGTTAAGAATTGTTGAAATTAAAAATTATTAAACCGAAATCTGAAGTAAATGTCAACTAGTACCTAGTTAAGAATTGTTGAAATTAAAAAAATTATTAAAATGAAATCTAAAGTAAATCAAAGTAATGTAAGATTAGCATAAAAAATTTATATCAGCACTGTACCACGAAAAACTTTTACGCTAGGTACAAAGAGAGGTCGCTAGATAAGTTTTAGGTTAGATTAGGGAAACACATGAAAGGTAGGGTTGGGTAAAGTAAGAATGAAAAAGGCGCGAGAATGGTAAAACTGAGTCTTGTCGAAAGAGGTCTGCTGAAAACTAAAAGTCAAAAATTAGAAAAGAAATAAGGAAGTAAGAAGTTTTAAAGTTTAATTAAAAATTAATTTAAAGTCAAAAGTAAGAAGTTGTTTTTTTTCGCTTTGTTTAAAAGAAGAAAAGAAGAAAAAGGGAAAAGACGAAAACCAACTAGAAAAGCAGCGAGAATAAAGTTCTACAAAAGAACCCTACAGCTCATCCTATTTTTTCTTTTAGATAAGAAGGGAGCCCATTAGGCGAAATAGAAGCTGAAACCCAGGTAAAACTCACTCTTCTCTTGTTGTCATTAAGTTTGCGCTGGTGTAATATTGGGACACCCGAACTCCACTCTACACCACGGTGACCGCTCGGCCAGGTGGTAGAGCCAACGGGCCCCATAACAGACGGCGTTTGGCTGTCACGCAGAAAGTTCTGTAACAATACATTTGGCACAATTTTTCTTGGAATTAATGGTGGCATCGTTATAAACGCATTTATTTTTTTTTGTTTTTTTTTTGGTTATATATACCTGGTGCAACCTTCGGCTGAATTATTTTCAGCATTAGCTTAAACACAGGTTCTTTTGGTACATATCTGGCACAATTTCCGGCTGCAGTATCTTTGATATTAGTGAAACGCACTTTGGCTGTTTGATGATTATACTTGGCGGAATTTTCGGTTGAATTATCGTGAATAGTCACATCATTATTTCCCTATCGTATTTGGTATAGTCTTCAGTTGAACTATTCTCGGCACTAATATAGACCCGTCCTTCTTTCTTTTCAATTATTCAGTATAATTCTCGGGGGGATTTTTCTTTTGATATCAACACCAGAGCATTACCTCGCGGATTTTTTTTTCTCAGGGTTTTTTTTTGTCATTGAATTTCATTCAAAGATGGACTTTTCCTTTTTATCGCCAGACGAGCTCGAAGTCGAATTCGCTGTTCGCAACCTTAGATCCGACGACGCTAACGCTCGCCGCAAGCTCACGGAAGTGTACGAGGCTGAGAAGTTGGAGTCCAGCAGAGCACCCTTTAAGTCTCACGCTCATGAAAATCCATCGCGCGAATTAGACTATATTATCAGTCGAGTCGACGCTCTGAATCTTGACCTCAGTTCGGACCTCATCCGAACCGTCGAAGATCGTACGCGTTATACCAGTCAGGTGCTCCATGTACTCTATAGGGCCCAGCGGCTGCGATATACGTCTCCCTCTGTCCAGTCTGATGCGCAAGCTTATGTCCAGACCTTGGAGGATATCCTGAGGCGTGTCGAATCTTCCCAACCTACGACAGAGTCCGTGGCTGAGGGCGCTGGAGGCGTAACGCTCACAGCTCCTGTTACTAGCACAGATAGTCAAGGGTCCAACCCGTTGACAGGTGCTAAGCCGAAAACAGTTTTGACCACGGAAGGCGCTGCGTTGGGCGTACCAGGATCTAACTTGGGGAACTTCCACGCTAATCCTGCTGAGTCGTACCTGGACCTTTCAATATTCGAAGAGCAGAGGGCTCAAGCAGCTCCCACTGACATACCACACACGCTTGCTGACCCAATTTCGGAAAGGTCACCTATTCCATCGATCAACGATCGGTTGGAAAGTTTGAATAGAGGTCCAGTCACTGGAGTACCTCCGCTGCCGAGACAAAGTAATACTGGGTCTCGTGTACCACCTGTACCAGGTTCGTTCATTTCTCCGCTTAACAATCCAACTCATACTCGACAGCCAGCAGCGAGGGATCGTAACAGCGTATCTCACAGTCCTGTCTTCCGCTGGAAGTTAAATTTTGATGGCACATCCGGCTTGGATGTGACAGAGTTCATATTTCGGGTAGAATCTCTGGCAGTACTAGAACAAGTATCCGCCTCTGAATTGTGTGATGGGTTTTATACACTCGTTACCGGGAAAGCCGCCAACTGGTATTGGCTATACTTGCGAAATCAGCGTACGCACTCGTGGCAAGAGCTACATTCAGCCCTCCTACGCGAATTCCGCAGCCGCGAAACTGACTGCGAAATTCGCAAGCTAGTTGATTCAAGGAGGCAGGGAGTTAACGAATCATTCAGTGATTTTCGATTAGCGGTTCATGCATTAGTGTCGAAAATGAGCATACCGATTCCAGAAGCAGAGCTGGTGGAAATATTGCGACGTAACATGAAACCCGCCTTACAGGAGGCGTTACTCCTTTATCAGACTGATAACTTTCTAGATTTGAGGGACTTGTGTAACCGATTTGAAAAATTATGGTTCGATATAGGCTCTCCGCGAGCAGTCGCACCGCGACGAGCACTGCATGAAATTTATTCAGATACGCCGTATTTAAATCACACTTTTTCCAGTCAAATAGACGCCATTGAAGTTCCACCGCGAGGCGTTCTGGTGCTCACGGAGTATGTGTTGAGTTCAAATAGTCTACTGGAAAGTTTCGAAAAGTCAGCCTTTCTTAAATTGAAAAAGTATTGCGTTTCGTCACAATATGTGAGATTTTCGGTGTCATATCAATATGTAGTTAGTAGAGAAGGTGGTATTTGTGAAGAGTAGCTATTATAACTGTGCTAGGTTCAAATAATAAGTTACCCGCGTCAGTAGAAAGTAAGAGATCTAATTGCCTACCCATGATGAAATTACTGTCCAGGAAAAAGCATTCCCTAGTTGTCAAGTTATTAAGTAGAAGATGTTCATCGTCATCTTCGGGGGGGGGGGGGGGGGGGCTAAAAAGTCCACAAGCCAGAACCCAGTGTCTTTGAAAAGAGTACTTCAATGTACAACCAGGACAATTCGAAGGACCCTAAAGATATGACAACGAAATGATGCCTCTGACCCAGAGCATCATTACGTACGGACATTGACAGGACAGGACTCGCGACGGACGATACAGGAAACACCACGTGCCACTTGCGGCAAAGATCAAATAGGCTAAATCATTCACCTCTAGAGGGATCCCCTATTGGGCCCCCTCGGACAATGTTAAGGCTGCAAATATTAAATGTGTCCAGATTAACCTCCACAGAGCAAAATTTGCCTCTTGCACTCTCTGAACGGTTTCTCAAATCTGGACGAGATATTGCCCATATAACCCAAAAATCTGTGGCATCCCTTGCGGGAAGGAAATCAGTAGATATTACTGCCCTAATGACGACATACCCCGTACAGCAGTTATGTGCGGAGGGATACTGTCGCTTTTCTCTTCCACAGATTTATTACAAGGGATCTAATTGAAGTGTTAATCGAGATCAAAAATCTCCAAAATGGCAAGGAGCAGATTGTTCTAGCGTCTCGCTACTTCCCAGGCGATCAAGAACTGCACCACATAGGAGGTTAAAGATCTTGTGGAGCACTGCAGTCTAAATAATCTGAAACTGATTATCGGCTGCGATGCCAATGCTCATCATACAGCTTGGAATAGCAGCAATATTAATGAAAGAGGTGAGGAGGTCCTACACTATGAACTCTCAAAAGGCCTATAAATAGCCAACCGAAGGGTAGAGCCCACTTTCGTTAATGCAATCAGACAGGAAGTCCTTGACCTGACAATCCCCAATAGGCAAGGTGTTGAACTGGTCACGAACTGGCATGTCTCAATTCAACCCTCACTGTCGGATCATATGTACGTAATATTCTATATTGAGGCTCTACAAACAAGGACGGAAACATAAGAATCCCGAAAAGCCAGATTGGGCAGCATACAGGGCCCAGGTCCAGAACGAACTAATAGGCCTTCCAAAAAAGATCAAATCGATCGAAGAAGTGGATCTCATAGCAGAACAACTTCAAACAACGCTTATTCGAGCTTCTGAAGAGAGCTGCCCTATTACCACCATCCAAAGAAAAGAAGATGTTCCTTGTTGGAACAGTCAGCTAGGTAAATTAAGGAAAAACCTGAGAAAGCAGTTCAACAGAACTAAGGGCACTCAATAGTGGGAGATATACAAAAAAGCTCTAACCGAATACAACAAAGAGCTCAGGAGATCCAAAAGAAAGAGCAGGAGTAACTATTGCAAAGAAATTGAGAGCACCTCAAAAACTTCGGGACCCCCAAACGCCTTCTCCAAGGATCATAACAACGGTATTGGCTCCCTCAAATACTGTGATGGAAGCCTTACCTGTACTACCAAGTGAACGCTAGAGATTCTTCTCAAAATACACTTCCCACTCTGCAACTTTGTGATCAAGGAGCCCGACGTAGACGTCAGATCCTCAGTGACAGAAGTGGTGCTCAACAGGGATTACCGATCAGCAGAGAAGATTGTCACTGAAGCAAAGGTGAGATGGGCTGTCAAGTCCTTCAAACCATTTAAAGCTCCTGGTGGTGATGGCATATTTCCGACATTACTGCAGGAATCGCTGGATCACATTAAGCCCCTTATCACTAAGATATTTAGGGCCAGCCGGTGCACGGGATATATCCCCTATTCATGGCAACTAACTAAGGTCGTTTTTATTCCGAAATCAGTTAAAAACCACCCAGCGATGCCAAATTTTATAGGCCTATCAGTATGACATCATGTCTCCTGAAAACTCTAGAGAAAATAATAGACAGCCACATTCGGACTACGCAAGCTGTTCACTCAATGCCAATCAATATGCCCACTAATCCGGAAAATCCACCGCCGAAATAACAATTTAAATGCTATTTAATTTTACTCAGGTTTTATAATTGTTTTATTAAGTTTTTGAAGTTGCTAAATAGTTTTATGGTGATTGTAAGTCATGCCATTTGGTCTTCTGGAACAATTGATTTTATTGTGATGTTTTAAGAACCACCTGGAGAGTACTAATAAAATTATTTAGCACTTAAGCCCATTTGTGCTTATAGAAGTTTTATGGCTGTCATCAATTCAACTAGGATAAAACCATTAACCACCAAAATACGAATTAAGTACTACTTGATTTTATTAAGGTTTTATAGCATGCGCCAAGACTATTGTATTAAGCTTTGATAAAACTTAAAAATAACACTCATGAAAGTTATATTAGAAAGCACGGATGGGTACTTTATGTCAAATTTAAGGGACAATTTGGTCTAGAGAGCTACTGGGCTATGTGGGAATCTATCATAAAGCTATTATACACAGAGGTTTTACGAATGCATTTCAAAATTCTTTTGCAAAATCATTTTAAGATTAAGAGACTTAGTTAAATGCCGTATAAACCTAGAACGTCTTTCCAAGTCTCTTCGTCATGTGACATGCAAGAATATTGTATTCCATTCTAGGTCTGATATAAAACCCTAGACAGACTGTGTCCATAATGACTTAATTTTTGATTAAATGAAGTCAAATGTGCAGTGTGTCACAAAAATGAAATCCATCATGCACCCATTTGGAACATTTCGCTTCATTTTCAAATGGGCCAAAATTTACTCCATTTAGTGAAATTTCAGTTAAAAGTGCCACCTACCGTCATTAAAATTAGTTAATTTATTGGAAACTGGAAAGTTTTTCCGATAAAGTCAGCAATGACAGGAATCAGCTTATTAATATTTGACTTTTTAAAAGAATAACAAGCGGCAGAAATACTTTTGTTAGAATTGTGGGCTGAAAATATAAGAGAATCCAAAGAAAGAATGGCCATATTTACAAAAAAATCACAGTAGATATCAAGAAAAAATATCAAGTGGCTTTGGAACGCAAAGACATTCAAGTAAAAATTAGCAACTTGACTCAGAAATATATAGGTAATATAAATATATTTTACATTAATTTAAACTTGAAAGCATTTTATTTCTAATTTTCATAGACAGGAGCGGAAAAAAACAGGCCCTTCTGGTGGAAGCCCATCTAACTGGCCACTATATATCAAAATACATAAGATAGTGGGTACTTTCAGATACAACAACATAGAGCTATGCGTGGAGAGTTTTCCCGAAATTGAAACTCAAGGCGAAATTGTAATTTTAGTTTCTTTGTAATTGTATGTATTGATTTAATTAATACATTGAGTATTTTTACGTTCGAGACAACTCAAATTTTGTACAAGATAGTGAAATGTTTTTTCATTAACCCGAAAGTCTTCCTTAAACTTATTTTTTGCATGGATTGGAACCTCAGTTTCCCAGTAAGTGCTGCTTCGGTACTAAAAATAAAATGCATAAAGTACATAAAATACATAATGTACATCAAGTGAATTCACCAGAGTCCAAATCCTTCTGCTTTCGCAATTTGAAAGGTATGTCGAACCCAAAGTTGCTGCCTGTCGACGCAATCTCTTTGCAGCTTTTCTTTTCTTTTTTACCTCTTTCAACAAAAACGATGCCCTTCTGTCTAAATGGTTCGAAATTACACCAAATGCTCGCAAATTTTCTTGATAGCATTTAATTAAATTATTCAACTCTGCCATGATCGTTACTCACAGTGAGGAACTGTCTAGTGGTCAATGACATTTCAAATGATCTAATTTTCGTCGGCAGTGTGTCACCTCTTCATTTCCTTAAAATTACTTAATTTCAAATTAAGTAATTATGGACACAAACTGTGTAGGGTATAAGATTTGTAGCGCTAGATTTGACGGGCCGAAATATTTCTTACAACTTTTAAGAAATCCAAGATAATTCGATGCTTCTTTGGAAACAGAAAAGATATTATCTGTCCAGCTTAACTTACTGGAAATATTAATCCCAAAAATGATTAGTGACGGTGAATTAGAAACTAATGCTCCATTAAAAAAACGGAAATGGTTAAGTTATGATCTTGCTTTAAAAAGATGAGACAGCTTTGGGGTGATAGATTATAAATTAGATTATAAATGGTTATACGTCAAGAAGAAATCTACAAGTCGAAATAAGTTTCATCGCGGATACATATAAAATTAATAGATTTACGCAAGAGCAAGTAACATTTTTTGAGCTTCAATAGACCTAGAACTGTTTTAAGTGAGATCAAATAGCTTTGAAAAGGAGGTACAGTTTTATTAGCAACTAAATTAAAGTCAAACAAATTTATTTTTAATTTATAATTTAAAAATTTAAAAATTCTCCGAAATTATGAAATTAGTACAAAATGCTTCGTACGAACTATGCATATAGGTACTATTACCATTGTAAATTGTATAAAAGCATTGTAAAGGTCGGAAGCAAGATTTATGTTCGATTGCAAATATGTACATGTAAAAACATACAAGTGTCATAAGTGCGCTAACTTTTATGATGCCTTTTAAAAAAACTAAATAGTTTTATTTAATAGAAAATGGCATTATATCAGTCTAGGAGCACTCAGGAAGGTTTTACTAAAACCAAATGGATTTACAATAGAATGAATTGCAGCCATCCTAAGATCAAGCTGTATTATTACGCCTGTACAAGTAGCAAATAGGCTTTAATGTGAAAAAATCCATTTTATGCTTAAAATGCATTATTTTTAAATTAATTATTTTCAAGAATTTAAGCCGTTTCAGAACTAGAGGATATCTTTTTAAAACTTTTTTTTTCAATTCCGAACGTACTTTAAATAATATCAAAATTAAATATAGTGTAAATAAAAAAAAAAAAATATTTTACAATTATTTCTAAGCTTTTCTTAATTTTAATTATTTCTGAGGCGCATTATTATTTTTCGAGCTATCCTATGTGATATAATCAGTAAATTTTCAATCGCCGTAAGATTTGCGACATTACATTACATTACTGTTAAAACTGTACTTAAAATAAAATGGAATTACAATTCAACATATTAAATTATTATAAAGTGGAACATATAAGTGTAAAAGGTTTCCTGAAATAGCATTTCCTATGCGTTTTTATCTTAAAAAAGATTGAGGAGTAGTTTTATCATGGTTTTGATAACATTATGCGGATAGGTTGATGAGTTCAAATTACGCTTTTAGTTTCATTAAGTGGTTTTATAGAGAACTGCAAATCATCACAAAGAGTAGTCAAGATAAGACCAATATGGCTTTATACAGTTTTAAAAGTAGGCCCTCACAGCTTATTGTAACGTGGGCCCTTTTAGTTTTATAAGAGGTTTTTTATGGTCATATTATTGTTGGCTTGTCTATACAAATTTTTTACAAGTTTTATGAAATAGTATAGACAACGTTATGTAGGCTATATTAAAACTAAAATTGTTATTTGGGCGAGGACGCTATCAGCAGTCTAGTAGAGACTCTTGAGAAAGCCTCACAGGAAAATGAGGTCCTTATATATTCCTTTATGGACATACAAGGCGCATTCCATAATACTCTCTTTGACTCGATCAAGAGAGTATCCGAAGATAGAGGCATAGAAACCTGCATCGTCAGATGGATTGGCAACATGCTCGAGAAACGCTGCATAACAGCTACCATGAAAATCCACAACAATCATGGCCACTAGAGGCTGCCCACAAGGCGGGGTTTTGTCACCACTCTTATGGCTCCTAGTTGTGAATGAGCTATTAAATATACCGGCCGGCTTTAAGGCCAAAGATACGCGGTTAACATTGGTATCTGTGTTAGAGGAAAGTTTCAATCAGCTCTACCCGAGCTTATGCAAACTGCTTTTAACATTGTTAGCAGATGGTGCCAGAATACGGGACTATCAATAAATCCAGGTAAAACAGTGCTAGTTCCTTTTACTAGGAAAAGGAGTCTTCAGATCCCGTTTCGTAAATTAATGGAATTGCAATAGAATATTCCAAAGAAGCAAAATACCTGGGAATAATCCTAGACAAAAAGCTTACCTGGAATCCCCACCTGGAGATGATGACTAACAAACCCCCGGGGCCATTCAGATCTTGCCGCAGACTTTTCGGGAAAAAGTGGGGTCTGAACCCGAAAATGACTCTATGGAACTTCCAGGGCATAGACAGACCGATACTTTCTTATGGAGCAAATGTGTGGTGGTGCAGGCCACCACCTGGAGAACCCTCGATAAGGTGCAAAAGATGTCATGTTTAGGCGCCACTGGTGTCTTTACATAATGTCCTCAACGTGCACTTCAATCCATTCTTGGCTTACAGCCTCTCAACCTCTTTATTCAGAGGGAAGCAGCGGCTAGTATGCTTCGAAAGGCCAGATGAGCGGACCTCTTTCAGGGTGGGTCATCTCAGTATCTTCTAGCAGGTCAACATTAACGACCTCGAAGCTCCAATAGATACTATGGCCAAGAGACTTATTTTGAAAGAGGTTACAAGGTACCCATAAATGAAGGAAGCCAGATACTGGACAGAGGACTCCAGCCTCTGCAACGGGCAAGTCTGGTATACCGACGGATCCCGCAAGGATGGGAAAACAGGCGCTGGGGTGGTTGGTCCAGATGTGGAGGTATCCATTCCGCTTGGTGTCTCACCTTCCATTTTTCAGGCGGAAGTCTATGCTATAGAAGTTGGAGCTCAGGAAAGCCTCAATAAGGGCTGCAAGAACTCCAATATCTACATTTGCACAGACAGCTAAGCTGTGCTCTTTCCTCTGAACAGGGACAACCAAGTAACCTTGGTCTGGGACATAAAGGTGTGGACGGTAATGAAAAAGCGGACGAACTAGCTAAAACCGGAGCTGAATATCCGTATACTGGTCATGGCCCCAATCATCACTTCCTGAAGAAGATAGTTAAATCCGACAGTTCACTCAACTGAAAAAGAAGAAGAAGTTACCATCTGTCATTGCAAGTTTCTGTTTTCATGCTTGTTTTTTTTGTTAAGTTAGTGATTTTATCGGTAATTATTTGATGTTCGTGAGTGATATTGTAATTTAGCCATTACTGTGCCATAGTGCTGTTTGTTATCATATGCTTGTTTTGCACTCGGCTTGGTTTTTAATGCAGATTGGTGACTGCAGCTGCGCTGCCCTTTCTGTATGCCGGTTGAGGCTCATCGCTCGTGCTCATCTGTATTGTTTATTGTTTTTTTTTTCTTTTTTGTGAATTGGGAACTTCTTCTTAATCGCTGGTATTTCTTTTTAATTTATTTTTTATCTTTTATATATATATTCATTTTTCATTTGTTATTGTTTTCGATTTTATTTCCGCCCTCTATTTGTGAATATTCTCGCTTTGCGGAGATAATGGTGCATTTTCGTTATTCCCTCCGCGGGCTTAAACCATTCAACGGTCAGGTACATTGCGACTCAAAATTTTTCTGTATTTTTTTATTTATTTATTTATTTTTTTCTGTACATCTTCAATTTTTTTATTACAATCGCCGTCACTGAGAATGGCAACTTATAAAGTCTGCTCATTAGAGAAATCAGAGGACGTGGTGGCTTATGACGGTATATGTGGTAAATCTTTCCACGCTTCTTGCTTGAAGCGGAGCTCCAGAGCTCCTACTCCTGGACTTACAACCTGCAGCGAATGCTCAGATATAAAGCCCTGCCACACATTAAGGTTTTTAAAAAGCTTTACCGAACGTCTTGACTCTTTCTCTACCGTTCAGTCTCTCTTTGCGGATAAATTTAATAGCTTATCTATGAACTGGACTGGTCTCAAAGTATTTTCCGATGACATTAATGTTTATGTGGTAAAATTGATAAGCTGTTGAAACTTGTGGATGTATTGAGCATGAATTCAGACACACTGGCTAACTTTTCAGAACTTTCCAGTAGACTTACCTCTATTGCAATAGTTTTGATGAAGACGTTTCTAAGTTTTACATAATTCTTTTCGATTTCTTTTCTTCTTGTATTCCCCGCGAGCGTCAGCGATTGAATAAAACATCACCGCCATGGTTCAATAGAGAACTGAAACGTCTTAAAAATAGGAAGAGTAAACTGTGGAAAAGTTATATCATGGACAAGGACATTATAAGTCACAGCAACTTCCTCACATCATTTAATGAGTTCAGACAACTTTCTTCTGCACTTTATGATGAGTACGTTCATAGGATGCGTACGAAACTATTTAGTGACCCACGCATGTTTTTTAAGTTTATTAATATGAAGAAAAAAACGGACAACTACTCCAATTCCATGAGGTACAAGGATTCTGCTAGTGATGATTCGTCTGAAATTTGCGATATGTTTGCTTCATTTTTTGACAATACCTTTGCCTCGTCAAATTTTCAACCTCGATATAGCAACTTCAGTCATATGAACGATTCCCATAACGTTTCATTCACTATCCCTTCAATTTCAGAAGAGGATATACTCGATCATATTAATGGGCTTCCAAATGACTTCACAACTGGTCCTGATGGGATCCCTCCAGCGTTTTTTAAAGTCATACTGCCTCGCCCTGGTAGCTCCGCTAAGAATTATCTTCCAAAAATCGCTCGATAGTGGTTGTTTCCCGCAGCTATGAAAAAACTCCTTTATCATACCTATCCACAAAAAGGGTAGTAAAAATAAATTTCTAACTATAGACCTATTGCAAAATTATCTTGCATGCCCAAATTATTCGAATCTATCATTTACTCTCAACTATCATCTTCCTGTAAGAATTTCCTCTCTTCAAACCAGCATGGGTTTATTTCGGGCAGGTCTACAACCACTAATTTGTTGCAATTTGTCTCGGATACCATTTGCGGGTTTGCAAAAGGCTATCAGACAGATTTCATTTATACAGACTTTAGTAAGGCGTTCGACAAGTTATCTCACTCTGTGATACTGTTTAAAATGGAAAAATATGGGTTTCCCCCAATATTTCTAAAATGGACGGAGTCTTATTTAGATAACAGAACATACCAAATCATACTCCGCCATTCCATCTCTAGAGTATTGAAGGCTTCGTCTGGCGTACCACAAGGGAGTCACTTGGGCCCGTTGTTCTTTATTCTGTCTATTGACGACATTGTCTCTGTTGTTAGGTACTGTAAGGTCTTGATTTATGCTGACGATATTAAGCTTTTCGCTCATATTAAATCTGTTAACGATTGTGAACAGGTACAGGGTGACTTTCAAAAATTTTACAATTGGTGCAAGAGCAATAATTTGGTACTCAGTATCAACAAATTTGAGGTTATGACTTTCCACAGGAATCAGAAACCAATCACTTATGATTATGAGTTCTCGGATTCCTCGATTCGCCGTGTAGACTCTGTCTGTGACTTGGGTGTCAAATGTGACCACAGATTGAATTTTATCTCCCATATAAGCTACATGGTTTCAAAGAGTAATTCTATGCTGGGCTTTATGAAACGTTGGTCCCGAGAGTTTTCAAATCCTACCATAACATTGCGTTTGTACGCTTGCTTTGTGAGACCACTTCTTGAGTATGCTAGCCAGGTCTGGTATCCATTTTACGGTACACACAACGACCGTATCGAGTCTGTTCAGCGGAACTTCCTACGATTTGGTATCAGGCATCTACCCTGGAATAATTCTTTAATTCTTCCACGCTACAAGGATCACTTGAGGCTTTTGAATATGCACTCGCTTGAGAAACGTCGCTTGGTTGCCGATGTAACATTTGTACATCAACTGTTAAACGCGAATATTGATTCTCTATTGTTACGTAACAAAATCTCTTTCCGTGATAGTAGCCACAATTTGAGAAGGCTACCTCTGTTGCATGTTAACTCCTCAATGTCTAACTTTAGCATGTATGAATATATTAATCGCATGTGAATTACTGTCAATAATATGGCTGAGAATTTCGTTGCTGACGTCCCTAAGCATGTTTTAAAAAAACGCCTATTTAATATTTAACTTTGTTTTAATTAACTTTTTTAAATTGTCTTGTTCTATGTTGCATGTCATTTTATCCGGTGTTCGGTCTATGTTTAGTGTAACATACTAGTACTAACACCGACTAAATGATGAAACGCATGTATTGTTGACCATTTATTTATTAAACGTGTCCATGCAGCGAGCTTGTGTTAAGCTGGTTCTGATAGTCAATTTTTAAATTTAAATTTTAACTCTCTCTCCAGATAATGTCTCCAATCTAACTCCAAAAGCAATAATCGAGCTCTTTAAAAGACTCGATTTTGCCTAACCACTTTAGGGGAAGGCACAATAGACCAACTATGGTCGCGGTGTCCGCAAAGTCCTGCAGGCCTAGTCGCCCCTACTCTTAGCATTAACATTAAACGTAATTTTCATTCCGAAAACGAAACATTTTAGAAAACACTTTGCGAAATAGAATGTCAACTACTACTACACTGACAGTCTACGTTTCTCAGTTTCAGTTCTCTTTGGCTAGATGATTCCTTTCTGTTTCTCATTATACTTCGCGTACACCTCTATGCAAGCATTTTTACACTTTCGTTACGTTGCTATTTCGCCTAGCTTGAAGAGAACCAACAGATTTTTAAGTAGTATAGAATGGGGCATGCAAACTCTTCTAAAGCGTATAACTGGATTTCTTGGCAGCACCATCGGGTTTATGGAACGCCCGCTATTTTTAGATGGCAAGTCTGTGCAATAACTATTTACTTTGTATTGCAATTAATATTTCAAAAATTAAATATGGAGTAACTTAAAGAAAAATAATGTTTCCATGAAGCAAATCCGCTGGTAACAAACAAAAACTGACGAAAAGGTATAAACATACATAAATAACATCAAAATATAAATTTGAATAAGATCTTTTGGTAGATTACAACGCTGGGAAAAACATAAATTGCTTCGGAAGTCATATTATTATACCTGCTCCTAGATGCAAGCAACTCCTAAATGTACCATACAGGCCCATTATATGTATATTTGAATAAGATCAGCTGTTTTAATTATTATTATTTATGGTAATATTATTTTTTTTATATAAATCAATTTTATTTTAACTGGAACATTCACCATCATGGGTATTGTTTGCTGCTTGAGTACAGCTCCGCAAGGGAATTAGTCTTTAATATAAATCGTACAAACAATTTAGTCAACTTACTTTGATTTGTATTTTTAATATTGCTTTCTGTTTAAGTCGTTTAGACCGCTCTTGTTTTGCTGCTTTACTAGTATGCGTGTTGTTTTGTAGCATTGTTAATGGCAAGTTTTTCGAAGGTACAACTAACTTCGATATATGAACTCTCCTATGTAATGAAAATTGTATTACCTTTTATTACTTTAACGATGCTTAGCCAAGGATGTTATATTATAGGCGCTCTCTCACTGCAAACACGAAATATCTTGGACGGTTTCTTTCCTAGCTTAAACTATTTACGATTTAAGTTTTTGGTACTTAGGATGAAATTTGTTTGAAATTTGGTTTTTATCGAATTTTTTAGAGCACTGGGGTACACAACAATTCATGAACATTTTTAAATTTTAATATAATTAAGGTACCTGCGGCAAATAAGGCCAACCTAATTTGAAAAAGCAATAAATCAAATGTTTGGTGATATAGTAGGACAAAAACAAGTTTTCCGTGAAGTTTATATATTTGCACAACTAAAAAAATATATAAACTACCAAAGAAGTGAGTATTTGAAAAAATAATTCAGTTTTAGGGACCCTTTTCAAAGGGCCTTATTAAACTACCACAGTAAGGCGCAAAGTAAAAATAAAATTTTTCAAAATCTTAATCAACGGAATGATTCCCATTATACTTGCTAAAGCTAAGAAAATCAAGAAAATTCTGTTATTTATAATAATTTCGAATAAGAATAAAAATGGGCCTTTTTACCCTCCCATGGAGATAATAAGGCCCCAACAGCTCTAGTTATAAATTTCTTAACGTACAACAGAGTAAAACCAAACAGTCTTCATTCTTTGGAACAAAAGTAATGTCACAATCATAATCTTATATAGGCACATTAGTTTCATTGAGAATTCAGGTTAGGTAGGGTAATAAGGTCTACTTAAGTGGGCCTTATTAGACCTATGAGAAGGATTTACAAAATTACTCTTTAATCAAATAAACATAATGGTGGGCGAAAATAAACACCGGAATCATAAATTACATTACCCAACGTTCAAACTAAACAAGTAACTACCTGTGGAAGTAGCAACTAAACAACGGAACTTATGATTTTATATAGGCGATAATTATAATTCCAAGCAGCCCTACTCCTCTCGGTGACGTACCGTTCGCTACTTGCAAGATGGCGGCGCGAGATGCTGGACGCCCCCTCGAGGGCACTCCTGTCCACTTAATGCATGCGTGTATAAAGAATGAGGTTGCTGCGATTCATTTTAGTAGGAATTTTTAAATGTGGGCCTTATTACCCTCCGGACTTTATTTGCCGCAGGTACCTTAATTAAATTGGGATCGCAAGCAAATAAATCTCGTTTAAGACAAGCAAGTATCAGATATCATCCATATACGCAGTGACCACACCGCCTACTTTTCAATATTGGAAAGTAGTGCTTCGCACGCCCTATTATAGTTTGCTGGTACAATCAAATGTACAAGACAAAATTTCGCACTTTTACTTCCAGTAAAGTCAATTTCCTAAGTATTGCCTGGTGTACACACATTAACTGCACTTGTTGGTAAGCATTTGTAGTAAAAATAACTTGGAGTTTTGTGGTATAGGGTCCTGGTGTGATTTTGGGCATTGCGAAGAATTAATTCAAACATAGTTATTTCCATAATTTTGTTTATTAAGCTTTATTAATATTTGCGTGCCGTGCAAAACATAAGCAACGCATGGTGTGAAACAATGAAAATGCAAAAAATGGAAGAAACTGTTTATTTTTTGATTTTGTTCCTTTATGCTTGTCAAGTACAGTAAGGTTAAATAAATAAAATCCAAAGGAATTTTTTGCCATTACCAAAACTATATTTTTTTTTTCAAAATTCAACATTTTACGCACGTGCAAAACAAGAGCAACGTTCAGTATTTTTATAAATATTTTAATGTTGCGTGTAATATCCGTTCTGTATAATAACTTCAGCGCTACGGGCCGACATAAATTTAATTAATCTGTCCATTATGTCAGGGGTAGTTTTTTCATATTCACTTTTAAGGACTTCCATTAATGACGCCTTGTTACCAAATTTCCTTCCACTAATTTTTCTCTTCAAAATACCCCAGAGATTTTCAATGTGTTTCAAATCAGGCGATTGGGCCGGCCAAATCATGACTTGAATCCCATTTAATTGGAACCATTCTCTTACTATCTTCGAAGTGTGTTTCGGATAGTTATCCTGTTGAAACACAGATCGAAGTGGCATTTCTTCCTCAGCGTAGGGTAACATAACCGTCTCTAGTATATTTTTATACTTGACACGATCCATTATACCGTTGATATCAAAAGTGGACTAACCCCTCTACCCGAAAAGCAACCACACACCATAACGCTACCCCCTCCGTGTTTGACTGTAGGTACGCAATGTCGTCGGTCCAGTCGTTTTCATTTGGACCTTCGAACAAAGCAAATTCCATCGTAACAGTACAGGTTAAATTTTTTCTCATCACTAAACAGAACAATTCTTCACTTCCCAATCAACCAATTAAGGTGATCCAAAGCGAATTTTAATCTAAAAAATCGATGTCTCATAATAGCATAGGTCATGAAATAAGCTGGTAAATATTACCTGTTTTTGGCATGTCTCTTTGTCAATAAAGGCTTTTTTGCAAGACAATAACCACGTAAATTACTCTGTATAGCACACCCTCGTACAGTGCTGGGATCAACTGTTAGATTCCAGGTCCTGATAATTTCCGGTGCGGGTATGAATGGGTCATTCCTGATTATGGAAAGTATTTTCCGATCTTCCCTTTTTGTTGTCGTTCTCTGTCGACCACATGTATCTATTGTCTCTGTGTGTCCTGTTTCCCGAAATTTCGCAAGTATTCGACTTACGATTTATCTGTTAATGCCATATTTCTTTCAAAAACTGTATTGTGTATTTCCAGTCTATACTTCCTGAACTAGTTTTAATTTAAACGCACTACTATATTTCGTAGGTGCCATATTTTAAAAGTTTAGCAAAACCTGACCAATTACTTACGGATGGTAATAAACTAAATTAATTTGGTTAATTATAACTGCTGAGTATCATATAAAGTTAACAAATCTTAACCAACATATAATTACCGTTATTTTAGCAAAGTTGACAAAAGCGTTGCTGTTGTTTTGCACGCGAAATATATTTTAGGTAGGAATATTCAAGAAAAAAACCAAATCTTTAAAAATCTAAAATATAATATTTATTACGTAAAAAAAAAAAATTATTACGTTTATACGCTTCGGCGGAGTTCTTAACTAGCTAGAATTAGGAAAAATATTTTCTTACAAAATTCAATTTTATTATTCTATTCATTGCAGTTTTGCTGACATATCATTTTTGTTCTTCATTACAGCAAACCGTCTGTGAGAATTCCCGACTTTTTAGTTTCTCAAATATGATAAGAAAAGAAATGCGATCTCTGTTCACTTTTCATAAGAAGTGAGTTTGACTTAATGATTTTATTATTGCGGTCATGTGGAATTTTAATATTTGCTGACATAACTCGCGCGCAAAATGAATGGAATATAAAATTTTGAAAAAAAGTTATAGTTTTGTTAGTAGTTTTTTTTCACTTTGATTTATTTAACCTCAATGTACTTGACAAGAATATAGAAAAAAAATCTGAAAATAAACAGTTTCTTCAATTTCTTTGCATTTTAATTGTCTCACATCATGCATTGCTAATGTTTTGCACGGCACCATCCTTGTACAGCATTATTTTTAAAAATCTTTTTCCTGATCTACTCTCATTTGCTTAATTTCTAACTTCGAATCAAACTAAATTTTTACAATTAAGCCTCGAAATTAACGCAACCTGTTTAACATAGTTCATATATTCGTGACTTGGAGTGTGAATATGGCGTTTCAAAAATTCTTATCCAAGCACGTTCTTTAATTACGTATAAGGGATACAAACGTGACCATGTATATTTTCATAGCTTATAAATA
>OZ005741.1:189049972-189159378 GCA_963930735.1 Dioctria linearis | reverse complement strand
TAAATCCACAGTTATTAAGCCAAAAACAACTATCAGAACAACTCACATTATTACAAGAAAATATCACTACTATCCTTCGATTACCGTCACGGCCAGACAGCCTGTTAAAGATATACAGCTTGATGAGTGTCGAAAGTCGAATAAGCGTGGATCAGATGATATTCCGTATAAAACTCCCGCTGCTTTCGCACGACGAATTCGAACTACTACATATAATACCAATCCCATTTTTGGCAAACAACGAGCTCATGATGATAGGATCAATAGAAAAATTCCTAATCATTAGTCTACATCGGGATCAGTACTATCCCTTATCCGAGAATGATTTAAGGGACTGCGTCACGTACGACGGGGCATTCATTTGTAAACAACAACACCCCATTTACAATAAGGGAGCAAACGCTAGCTCCTGTGAACTCAGTGTTCTCAGTCATCGACCATTCGAGATCGCTTGCTCCGCCACCGCTAACCACCGTTAACTGTCAACAAATGGATATATGTGAGACCTACTCCTGCCACAATCAACATCATTTGTAAGGCTAATGTCAAACAGAAAACCATAGAGGGATCTGGAATTATAACATTACAGTCAAATTGTGTAACAAGGGATGAACACACCACTATTCATGGACACAATGTCTTTTCCAATAATTTAAAGGGTGGATTTACGCCACTAAGGAAACTTATCGACTTCATCCATTTGAATACTACACCTTCTCCAATAACGTACCAACCAACACCAGTAAAAAACATAAGTAAAGAGATCGAAGACCTACAAGAGAGAATCAAGAGTTTCAACATAAATGCTACGCTGCCACCCCATACCACCAGTCATGACGTTCATCAATATACAGTTGCATATACTGGCCTAATCATCATCATCATAGCCGGAGGCTACTGGTTAATCAAGCGCATCAAAAGCAATTCTGCTAAAGGTTGTCAAACCCAACAAGAAATACCTCTACCTAAGAAGAGAACACTATTCACCGAGCAGACAAAATGTAACCCATTAGCCAGAGCGGTATCGCAACCAACATTTGAAATTTTCGTATAGGCTTAAGTAACAATCTAAGTAGTTCAGTTCGAATAAATTGATACATAGATCATCAGATTATTGTTTTGAGCCAGAGCTCAAGGCGGGAGGAATGTATAAAACTGCAGACTGAATTAAAAATCCCGAATTTCTTTAGGTGTAAAATTTAGAATTTATTCGTAAATGCATTACTCAAGTTGCGCCACATAATTTTCTCACCGATCGCCAGACGCAACATGATCCCAGGTAAATTATCAAAACTTTTCCTGGGTAGCAAGCTTGCTAGAATTTGCTGGGAAAGTTATGTAGTGTGAATTGAGTCAGCACTTTTTATGAAGTACAGGTGCTTAGATTTTAACTTGTATATAAGTGATATTAAATTTAATAAAATTTGTCATTCGTTTTTGGACAATAGCTGCGTTTTATTTAAAATATTTGTTAGTCGCTATCGCTGCCGGTACAGGAACCGAGTAGCCCAGGATATTAACAACTTTTTGCCTTTCAGATTTATGAATTTCGTGTAATCGGTGAACCACCGAATGCACAGCAACAAGGTTGAGGTGAATCACTTCAGCCTACCAATTTTTAACAGGCAAACAAAAGAGCTTGCTTTAACATTTGGTGACCCCGACGTGATACAGCACGCTCAAACACGCACAATAGAAGACATATAAGCAAAGCGCATTCTGCTGAGCCATTATACAAAGAAGGGTGCCACTGAAGATTGACAAGGCAATGGACCCTTTGGCTGCGACCCAAGTTATTCAGGGCAAGGAGATCCAAAACATTCTGGCCAACTATAGGAAGGATCCTGTGGACAGGAAAACGTATAGCTACTACGAAGAAAGACTCGTCTGGATGCAGCATGGTCACGCTTTGAAGCTACTGACCAAGAGATCCGAGGCTTACCTTCACCGCCGCTAGACCATGCATATTTTACTACGGATTTCTACCACAAGATAGAAGCAATCTACGAAGAGTTCAGGCCATATTTATCTACAAGAATAAAACAATTCCAGGAAGCCGATGACCTAAATGGGGCAGCTCAACAAGTCGATGCTGGGAGGGTACCAGTACCACCAAGCAGTACGAATATTAGTGAGCCAAATAACACTAGTACAGTCAATTAACATCAGCAGTCTAAATCGCATGAAGAAACATCATCGAGAGATCGCCCAGTTGGCGCAAGGGCTAGCAAGTCAGATACATATAAAACAGATACCACTAAAGGGGCCATACCCAAAACATAAGAATCCAAAAGCCCTCCGGTATTATCAAAGGCCAATGATTCCGGAGGTGTCAGAATTTGGAAAAAACAACAAGCGGTAACTCAAACATTGCTACGACTCCTTGATAACCTGGAGCAAACTGACTTCGCTGATGAGACAAAAACATTTTATGAGATCAAGATAAAAGCAGTAAATAAATACTGGGCTCAAATCGAAAACTACAACCATGACTTGTGGGAATTTGCAATTGACCCTACCTTAATGGAATATAGCCTGGAAGAATACATACAATTAGAAGAGAGGGTACAGGAATTAATTATGCGGCTCTCAATCAAGCTAGAAGAGCTACATCAACCAGTTAGTAGTTCCGCGCAATTACAGACCATGGTGGCTGCTAACCCAACTACAATGCTGAAATTACCGAAGATAACTCTACCCAAGTTCGATGGAGATTATTCCAAGTGGCGCCAATTCGTCGATTTGTTCACACAAATTGTCCACAATCAACCTATAGCCAGTTGCCAAAAGATGTGGTACCTCAAGACGTACTTAATAGGAGAGGCCGAGATATTGTTACGACATTTCACCTTATCCGAAGACAATTATCTTGCGGCATGGAAGATGCTGAAGGAAAGGTACGAAAACCCCAGGCTATTGACTGCATCACTAATTAATAAACTGCTGCATCAACCGTCACATGCAACAGAGGCCCCGTCAGCCACATTCATAAAAACAATGCATGACACCACCAAGGAGTGTTTACTTGGGTTAGAAAACTTGGGTCTAGAAACAACCCATTGGGACCCACTTCTACTACACATTTTGTACAAAAAGCTGGATCGGACTACACACTCGCTTTACGAACAAGGTCTATCGAGTCCTAAGGAATTACAGACCATGAAGAATTTCCTAGCTTTCCTAGAGATGCGTTTTCAGTCGCTAGAGGCCTTGAGCAATAAGGGCAGAGGAGCAGAAGAAGGAACTAGAAAACCATTCTTGTTCAAAACATCAACCTTAATATCGATGACTACTTCAAGCCAAGGTTGTGTAGCCTGCAAGGCCAGTCACCCACTCTTCCGGTGCCAGACCTTTTTAAAGATGACACCGAATAATCGGTTGATGTTAATAAATACGCACAACATATGCCAGAATTGCTTTAAAAAAGGTCACCATGTTTCTCGATGCACATTGAAGGGTTGTAATAAGTGTACCAAAAGGCATAACACGTTGAGTCTAACGGCCAAGGGATATGTCCTGCTTGGTACTGCACTAGTTGAGCTTATAGACGAAAATGGAAGAGTAGTGGAATGTCGAGCTATTCTTGACTCCGGCTCACAAGTAAACCTGATCACGGAGAAGGTAGTCAAGAAACTCGGGAAGGCGACCTTCCCTGCTTCCTTAGGAATTCAATGCATTGGTAAGGGTCAGCAGCAGAGTAAAAGACGAGTCATCATTCAGCTACACTAAAGGGTCAATGGGTTCTCAACCAGACTAGAGGCATTAGTGCTCGACCGTATCATATCGTATCAGCCAAGCCAGTTACTGGATGTGTCGAGATGGACCATACCACACAACATCCAATTAGCTGATCCTGGATTCAATCGACCAGACAGAATTGATCTACGTATTGGAGCAGAATTCTTCTTTCAATTATTGTCCATAGGACAATAAAGCTGGGTCCAAATTTACCCACGCTGCAAAATACCCTATTGGGCTGGATTGTATCAGGAAGGACGACTCAAACCTACTCCCCAATTGCTGCTTGCGGCATATGTTCAGAAGAAGAAGATCTCAATAAGACAGTCGAAAGGTTCTGGAAAATAGAGGAAGTCGACTCAACACGATCAAATTTATCACAACAAGAGATGAAATGCGAATCGTTTTTTAATCAGACAGTTAAAAGAAATGCAGAGGGTCGATTTATGGTTAGACTACCATTCCAAGAAAAGCCCAGCAGATTGGGGGAATCGAGTGATATTGCAATTCGTCGCCTTCTAGCCATAGAACGAAGACTTGCGAGGAATCCCGAAGTCCAGTTGCAGTATGTGGAATTTATGAAGGAGTATTTACATTTGAACCACATGAGTGAGGTGGACCCTGCTGAATCGTCAAAGCCCAATTACTTTCTGCCGCATCACTACATCTTAAAACCCAACAGCACGACGACTAAACTAAGGGTAGTCTTTGATGCCTCTGCCAAGACATCATCGAATGTGTCATTAAACGACCTGCTAACCAACGGTCCCACCATTCAGGATGACCTGTTCACCATCCTATTAAGATTTCGCTTACCACGATACGTCTTCACGGCAGACATTGAGAAGATGTACCGGCAAATCTTGGTGTCTGAAGAAGATCGGAAATACCAATTAGTGCTTTGGAGAGAAAGTCCTAAGGAACCAATCAGATCCTATCAGCTGAACACAGTTACTTATGGTAGGACTTCCGCGCCATACTTAGCAACCAAATGTCTACAACGGCTCGCCGAACAAGGAATGGAGCAGTGGCCTCTGGGAGCAACGATATTAAGGCGAGATTTTTATATGGATGACTTAATGACGGGATGCGATAGACTTCATGAAGCATTAGAAGCGCGAGGTCAATTAAACGCCCTCCTTCAAACGGCAGGCTTTAAGCTGAGAAAGTGGTGCTCCAATCACAAGGAACTTCTGAAAACCATCCCTTCAGAAGGTCGCGCAATCCAACTGCATCTTTTCGACAATAGTGATGAGAAGATTAATACATTAGGACTGAGTTGGGTACCGCAAATGGACGAGTTACGAGTTAAGGGCCATTGGCAGGAGAGTGACAAGGTAACCAAAAGAACAGTACTGTCCGATATTGCGCATTTATTTGATCCACTGGGCTTTATGAGTCCTGTGGTTGTAATGGCAAAAATCTTCCTACAACAATTATGGCAAATAAAGCTAGATTGGGACGCACCCCTTCCAATGGAGCTGCATACGAAATGGATGCAATTTCGGAATAACCTCAAGGCCCTTGATGTTATAAGAATCCCGAGGCACATGTTCAAAGGTGAACTAGCAAAATCCATACAATTACATGCCTTTGCGGACGCCTCAGAGAAGGCTTACGGAGCCGCAGTCTATTTACGATCGATCGGTAGTGGTGGGGTAATACGAGTCAATCTCCTGTGCGCCAAATCCAGAGTCGCACCATTAAAGACACTTACTGTCCCCAGACTTGAGTTATGTGCAGCAAAACTAATGGCTGAACTGGTTCACCGTGTTCTTCGAGATCTGCAGCTACCGGAAGTAAAACCTTTTTATTGGACCGATTCAGAGATTGTACTTGCATGGATTAACTCGGCAGCAGCCTCGTACCATACCTTTGTAGCCAACAGAATTGCGACAATACAAGAATTAACCACACAAGAGCAATGGAGACATGTAGGGTCGAGGCACAACCCAGAGGACATCGTGTCGAGAGGAGTCCCACCAGAAAAGCTAGCGTCCAACTCATTACGGGTCTACGGCCCACTGGTTCTACATGGCGCAGAAGACGGATGGCCAGCACCCTACAAACGCACGCAGACGAGCTTAGAGCAAAGGGAAATCAAGGCGATAGTGGCAACAGTTAGTGATACCCCACATTTTATGGATTTGATAGATCATCAAAATACATTTGATAGATGGCAGAGGATAATCGCATATATTCGGAGATTCATCTCAAACACTCGCAAGAAAAAGGAAAATCGATGCCTAAATCGCAAACCTACCACTACAGAATTAGATGAGGCGCTTACTGTAATGATAAAAAAGGCACAAGACGAAGAATTTCCAACTGAGCAACAGGAACTAGAACATTCAGGCCACATTAGCACCAGCAGCCCATTAAGTAGCGTTAGCCCATTTTCAGATGAAGCCGGATTGTTACGCGTTGGAGGAAGACTGGAGGCCGCGAATTTGTCATATGATGCTAAGTATCCGATTTTATTACCATACGCTCATAACGTCACGCGTCTACTGATGACCAATCTTCATGTTACCCACCTTCATGTCGCGCCACAAGCACTGCTAGCTATAACCCGCCAAAGATTTTGGCCCATTAAGGGCAAAAGTATCGCACGAGCCATAGTTCAGAGGTGCGTGCGCTGCGCGCGGGCTAAGCCGAAAATGTTATCACAATTTATGGGAAACCTTCCTGAACATCGAGTACAGCCAGCGCGACCGTTTATAAATTCCGGAGTGGATTTTTTTGGACCCTGTTGGACGCACTACAAACTTCGAGGAAAACGACCACAAAAATCTTATGTTGCTGTGTTCTGCTGCTTCGCGACAAAGGCTATTCATTTTGAGATAGTAACAGATTTAACTACAGAAGCCTTCATAGGAGCCCTTAAACGTTTCATAGGTAGAAGAGGTAATTGTCGTAACTTATACTGTGACAATGCTACGAATTTCGTCGGTGCCAAAAACAAGCTCCAGGAATTGAACACCAGCATCTTTGATCAAAAATCACAAGAGCAGATACAGGGTTTTTGTAGTACTAGGGCTACTGAGTTTCATTTCATACCGCCCAGAGCGCCACACTTTGGAGGAAAGCTGCTGTTAAATCAGCCAAGCATCTACTGCGACCAAACCTCGAAGCCGCCAACTTAACCTACGAAGAATTAGAAACGCTAATGGTTGAGATCGAAGCAATTCTAAATTCACGTCCTTTAACACCAATGTCATCCTACCCAGATGACTTTGCGGCACTTACACCAGGTCACTTTCTGATTGGAGAACCGACGACGGCAATTACCGACCCCCAAGCAGAGGTGGAAACTGGTAAACCACTTGAAAACCCAGTTCTGGTATAGATGGTCCAGAGAGTACCTCAGCGAACTACAGCATCGCTATAAGTGGAAGCAACAATGCACAAACGCACAACCCGGAATGATGGTGATAGTGAAGGAAGACAATATCCCTTCTGCAGCATGGCATTTAGGAAGAATTGATAGAGCCGTCAAGGGTGAAGATGGTTTGGTACGAGTTGCGAATATCAAAACATCCAAGGGAGTTATAAGAAGACCCATACATAAGTTGGCTCCCTTACCTCTAGAATCTGAGACAGACTGCGCAGAATCTACAGCAACAAAAAGATTGAGAGAAGATGATATGTCGACGACATCCCCAAGTAAGCGCAACAATCAAACGAATTCGGACACCTCAACTGCAATTAAAAGACCGTTGCGTGGTGGTACAGCCATGGGTCTGACCCTACTTACATGTTTAATCTTGCCAATCATGGGACAAATTCAAATCAAACTGGAACTTGGTGATCTACTACAATACTAGCACATTATGGGCCGAGTTAAATACTATTAGCCGAGGTATAGAAAGGCTCCAAGAAGGTTGTAACTTGATGAAGGAATGGGATCAGTGCGGCCCCATCATGGAACAATTTAAAACGGCATTAGAGGAAATCACAAGTAACAATGAGTTACTCTTACAACAGAGTAGGCCACGAACTAAGAGAGGTGCTTTGAATATTGTGGGTAACGTAGCTAATGCATTATTCGGAGTGTTGGATTCCGAATATGCTAACCACATGTCACAAATCATAGAGGATCTGAAGGAAAATGATGTGCACCTTATGGCGCTGATGAAGAATCATACCTCTCTCTTAGATTCAACAGTCAACCTCGTACAACGATCACATGAGGCTACGGTGGCTCAACTAAGGCACTTCGACAAGTACCTTAATCAATCCATTGCCCAATTGCATAACATTAACACCGAGTTGCATCAACAAAGAGCAACACAATCGTTTATGGCATTAGCACTGCAATTGACGCTAGTTCTAAACAAGTACCAGAGGATTCAATCTAACTTGTTAGATGTGATTATAGATACCCATCATGGCAAAATAAATCCACAGTTATTAAGCCAAAAACAACTATCAGAACAACTCAATAAGGGAGCAAACGCTAGCTCCTGTGAACTTAGTGTTCTCAGTCATCGACCATTCGAGATCGCTTGCTCCGCCACCGCTAACCACCGTTAACTGTCAACAAATGGATATATGTGAGACCTACTCCTGCCACAATCAACATCATTTGTAAGGCTAATGTCGAACAGAAAACCATAGAGGGATCTGGAATTATAACATTACAGTCAAATTGTGTAACAAGGGATGAACACACCACTATTCATGGACACAATGTCTTTTCCAATAATTTAAAGGGTGGATTTACGCCACTAAGGAAACTTATCGACTTCATCCATTTGAATACTACACCTTCTCCAATAACGTACCAACCAACACCAGTAAAAAACATAAGTAAAGAGATCGAAGACCTACAAGAGAGAATCAAGAGTTTCAACATAAATGCTACGCTGCCACCCCATACCACCAGTCATGACGTTCATCAATATACAGTTGCATATACTGGCCTAATCATCATCATCATAGCCGGAGGCTACTGGTTAATCAAGCGCATCAAAAGCAATTCTGCTAAAGGTTGTCAAACCCAACAAGAAATACCTCTACCTAAGAAGAGAACACTATTCACCGAGCAGACAAAATGTAACCCATTAGCCAGAGCGGTATCGCAACCAACATTTGAAATTTTCGTATAGGCTTAAGTAACAATCTAAGTAGTTCAGTTCGAATAAATTGATACATAGATCATCAGATTATTGTTTTGAGCCAGAGCTCAAGGCGGGAGGAATGTATAAAACTGCAAACTGAATTAAAAATCCCGAATTTCTTTAGGTGTAAAATTTAGAATTTATTCGTAAATGCATTACTCAAGTTGCGCCACATAATTTTCTCACCGATCGCCAGACGCAACATGATCCCAGGTAAATTATCAAAACTTTTCCTGGGTAGCAAGCTTGCTAGAATTTGCTGGGAAAGTTATGTAGTGTGAATTGAGTCAGCACTTTTTATGAAGTACAGGTGCTTAGATTTTAACTTGTATATAAGTGATATTAAATTTAATAAAATTTGTCATTCGTTTTTGGACAATAGCTGCGTTTTATTTAAAATATTTGTTAGTCGCTATCGCTGCCGGTACAGGAACCGAGTAGCCCAGGATATTAACAACTTTTTGCCTTTCAGATTTATGAATTTCGTGTAATCGGTGAACCACCGAATGCACAGCAACAAGGTTGAGGTGAATCACTTCAGCCTACCAATTTTTAACAGGCAAACAAAAGAGCTTGCTTTAACATTTGGTGACCCCGACGTGATACAGCACGCTCAAACACGCACAATAGAAGACATATAAGCAAAGCGCATTCTGCTGAGCCATTATACAAAGAAGGGTGCCACTGAAGATTGACAAGGCAATGGACCCTTTGGCTGCGACCCAAGTTATTCAGGGCAAGGAGATCCAAAACATTCTGGCCAACTATAGGAAGGATCCTGTGGACAGGAAAACGTATAGCTACTACGAAGAAAGACTCGTCTGGATGCAGCATGGTCACGCTTTGAAGCTACTGACCAAGAGATCCGAGGCTTACCTTCACCGCCGCTAGACCATGCATATTTTACTACGGATTTCTACCACAAGATAGAAGCAATCTACGAAGACTTCAGGCCATATTTATCTACAAGAATAAAACAATTCCAGGAAGCCGATGACCTAAATGGGGCAGCTCAACAAGTCGATGCTGGGAGGGTACCAGTACCACCAAGCAGTACGAATATTAGTGAGCCAAATAACAATAGTACAGTCAATTAACATCAGCAGTCTAAATCGCATGAAGAAACATCATCGAGAGATCGCCCAGTTGGCGCAAGGGCTAGCAAGTCAGATACTATAAAACAGATACCACTAAAGGGGCCATACCCAAAACGTATGAATCCAAAAGCCCTCCGGTATTATCAAAGGCCAATGATTCCGGAGGTGTCAGAATTTGGAAAAAACAACAAGCGGTAACTCAAACATTGCTACGACTCCTTGATAACCTGGAGCAAACTGACTTCGCTGATGAGACAAAAACATTTTATGAGATCAAGATAAAAGCAGTAAATAAATACTGGGCTCAAATCGAAAACTACAACCATGAATTGTGGGAATTTGCAACTGACCCTACCTTAATGGAATATAGCCTGGAAGAATACATACAATTAGAAGAGGGGGTACAGGAATTAATTATGCGGCTCTCAATCAAGCTAGAAGAGCTACATCAACCAGTTAGCAGTTCCGCGCAATTACAGACCATGGTGGCTGCTAAGCCAACTACAATGCTGAAATTAGCGAAGATAACTCTACCCAAGTTCGATGGAGATTATTCCAAGTGGCGCCAATTCGTCGATTTATTCACACAAATGGTCCACAATCAACCTATAGCCAGTTGCCAAAAGATGTGGTACCTCAAGACGTACTTAATAGGAGAGGCCGAGAAATTGTTACGACATTTCACCTTATCCGAAGACAATTATCTTGCGGCATGGAAGATGCTGAAGGAAAGGTACGAAAACCCCAGGCTATTGACTGCATCACTAATTAATAAACTACTGCATCAACCGTCACGTGCAACAGAGGCCCCGTCAGCCACATTCATAAAAACAATGCATGACACCACCAAGGAGTGTTTACTTGGGTTAGAAAACTTGGGTCTAGAAACAACCCATTGGGACCCACTTCTACTACACATTTTGTACAAAAAGCTGGATCGGACTACACACTCGCTTTACGAAAAAGGTCTATCGAGTCCTAAGGAATTACAGACCATGAAGAATTTCTTAGCTTTCCTAGAGATGCGTTTTCAGTCGCTAGAGGCCTTGAGCAGTAAGGGCAGAGGAGCGGAAGAAGGAACTAGAAAACCATTCTTGTTCAAAACATCAACCTTAATATCGATGACTACTTCAAGCCAAGGTTGTGTAGCCTGCAAGGCCAGTCACCCACTCTTCCGGTGCCAGACCTTTTTAAAGATGACACCGAATAATCGGTTGATGTTAATAAATACGCACAACATATGCCAGAATTGCTTAAAAAAAGGTCACCATGTTTCTCGATGCACATTGAAGGGTTGTAATAAGTGTACCAAAAGGCATAACACGTTGAGTCTAACGGCCAAGGGATATGTCCTGCTTGGTACTGCACTAGTTGAGCTTATAGACGAAAATGGAAGAGTAGTGGAATGTCGAGCTATTCTTGACTCCGGCTCACAAGTAAACCTGATAACGGAGAAGGTAGTCAAGAAACTCGGGAAGGTGACCTTCCCTGCTTCCTTAGGAATTCAATGCATTGGTAAGGGTCAGCAGCAGAGTAAAAGACGAGTCAACATTCAGCTACACTCAAGGGTCAATGGGTTCTCAACCAGACTAGAGGCATTAGTGCTCGACCGTATCATATCGTATCAGCCAAGCCAGTTACTGGATGTGTCGAAATGGACCATACCACACAACATCCAATTAGCTGATCGTGGATTCAATCGACCAGACAGAATTGATCTACTTATTGGAGCAGAGTTCTTCTTTCAATTATTGTCCATAGGACAAATAAAGCTGGGTCCAAATTTACCCACGCTGCAAAATACCCTATTGGGCTGGATTGTATCAGGAAGGACGACTCAAACCTACTCCCCAATTGCTGCTTGCGGCATATGTTCAGAAGAAGAAGATCTCAATAAGACAGTCGAAAGGTTCTGGAAAATAGAGGAAGTCGACTCAACACGATCAAATTTATCACAACAAGAGATGAAATGCGAATCGTTTTTTAATCAGACAGTTAAAAGAAATGCAGAGGGTCGATTTATGGTTAGACTACCATTCCAAGAAAAGCCCAGCAGATTGGGGGAATCGAGTGATATTGCAATTCGTCGCCTTCTAGCCATAGAACGAAGACTTGCGAGGAATCCCGAAGTCCAGTTGCAGTATGTGGAATTTATGAAGGAGTATTTACATTTGAACCACATGAGTGAGGTGGACCCTGCTGAATCGTCAAAGCCCAATTACTTTCTGCCGCATAACTACATCTTAAAACCCAACAGCACGACGACTAAACTAAGGGTAGTCTTTGATGCCTCTGCCAAGACATCATCGAATGTGTCATTAAACGACCTGCTAACCAACGGTCCCACCATTCAGGATGACCTGTTCACCATCCTATTAAGATTTCGCTTACCACGATACGTCTTCACGGCAGACATTGAGAAGATGTACCGGCAAATCTTGGTGTCTGAAGAAGATCGGAAATACCAATTAGTGCTTTGGAGAGAAAGTCCTAAGGAACCAATCAGATCCTATCAGCTGAACACAGTTACTTATGGTACGACTTCCGCGCCATACTTAGCAACCAAATGTCTACAACGGCTCGCCGAACAAGGAATGGAGCAGTGGCCTCTGGGAGCAACGATATTAAGGCGAGATTTTTATATGGATGACTTAATGACGGGATGCGATAGACTTCATGAAGCATTAGAAGCGCAAGGTCAATTAAACGCCCTCCTTCAAACGGCAGGCTTTAAGCTGAGAAAGTGGTGCTCCAATCACAAGGAACTTCTGAAAACCATCCCTTCAGAAGGTTGCGCAATCCAACTGCATCTTTTCGACAATAGTGATGAGAAGATTAATACATTAGGACTGAGTTGGGTACCGCAAATGGACGAGTTACGAGTTAAGGGCCATTGGCAGGAGAGTGACAAGGTAACCAAAAGGACAGTACTGTCCGATATTGCGCATTTATTTGATCCACTGGGCTTTATGAGTCCTGTGGTTGTAATGGCAAAAATCTTCCTACAACAATTATGGCAAATAAAGCTAGATTGGGACGCAGCCCTTCCAATGGAGCTGCATACGAAATGGATGCAATTTCGGAATAACCTCAAGGCCCTTGATGTTATAAGAATCCCGAGACACATGTTCAAAGGTGAACTAGCAAAATCCATACAATTACATGCCTTTGCGGACGCCTCAGAGAAGGCTTACGGAGCCGCAGCCTATTTACGATCGATCGGTAGTGGTGGGGTAATACGAGTCAATCTCCTGTGCGCCAAATCCAGAGTCGCACCAT
Organism: Dioctria linearis; assembly: GCA_963930735.1. Taxonomy (NCBI): domain Eukaryota; kingdom Metazoa; phylum Arthropoda; class Insecta; order Diptera; family Asilidae; genus Dioctria; species Dioctria linearis. The sequence continues at coordinate 189,146,141 of OZ005741.1, read as the reverse complement.
TAAAGACACTTACTGTCCCCAGACTTGAGTTATGTGCAGCAAAACTAATGGCTGAACTGGTTCACCGTGGTCTTCGAGATCTGCAGTTACCGGAAGTAAAAGCTTTTTATTGGATCGATTCGGAGATTGTGCTTGCATGGATTAACTCGGCAGCAGCCTCGTACCATACCTTTGTAGCCAACAGAATTGCGACAATACAAGAATTAACCACACAAGAGCAATGGAGACATGTAGGGTCGAGGTACAACCCAGCGGACATCGTGTCGAGAGGAGTCCCACCAGAAAAGCTAGCGTCCAACTCATTATGGGTCTACGGCCCACTGGTTCTACATGGCGCAGAAGACGGATGGCCAGCACCCTACAAACGCACGCAGACGAGCTTAGAGCAAAGGAAAATCAAGGCGATAGTGGCAACAGTTAGTGATACCCCACATTTTATGAATTTGATAGATCATCAAAATACATTCGATATATGGCAGAGGATAATCGCATATATTCGGAGATTCATCTCAAACACTCGCAAGAAAAAGGAAAATCGATGCCTAAATCGCAAACCTACCACTACAGAATTAGATGAGGCGCTTACTGTAATGATAAAAAAGGCACAAGACGAAGAATTTCCAACTGAGCAACAGGAACTAGAACATTCAGGCCACATTAGCACCAGCAGCCCATTAAGTAGCGTTAGCCCATTTTCAGATGAAGCCGGATTATTACGCGTTGGAGGAAGACTGGAGGCCGCGAATTTGTCATATGATGCTAAGTATCCGATTTTATTACCATACGCTCATAACGTCACGCGTCTACTGATGACCAATCTTCATGTTAACCACCTTCATGTCGCGCCACAAGCACTGCTAGCTATAGCCCGCCAAAGATTTTGGCCCATTAAGGGCAAAAGTATCGCACGAGCCATAGTTCAGAGGTGCGTGCGCTGCGCGCGGGCTAAGCCGAAAATGTTATCACAATTTATGGGAAACCTTCCTGAACATCGAGTACAGCCAGCTCGACCGTTTATAAATTCCGGAGTGGATTTTTTTGGACCCTGTTGGACGCACTACAAACTTCGAGGAAAACGACCACAAAAATCTTATGTTGCTGTGTTCTGCTGCTTCGCGACAAAGGCTATTCATTTTGAGATAGTAACAGATTTAACTACAGAAGCCTTCATAGGAGCGCTTAAACGTTTCATAGGTAGAAGAGGTAATTGTCGTAACTTATACTGTGACAATGCTACGAATTTCGTCGGTGCCAAAAACAAGCTCCAGGAATTGAACACCAGCATCTTTGATCAAAAATCACAAGAGCAGATACAGGGTTTTTGCAGTACTAGGGCTATTGAGCTTCATTTCATACCGCCCAGAGCGCCACACTTTGGACGGAAGCTGCTGTTAAATCAGCCAAGCATCTACTGCGACCAAACCTCGAAGCCGCCAACTTAACCTACGAAGAATTAGAAACGCTAATGGTTGAGATCGAAGCAACTCTAAATTCACGTCCTTTAACACCAATGTCATCCTACCCAGATGACTTTGCGGCACTTACACCAGGTCACTTTCTGATTGGAGAACCGACGACGGCAATTACCGACCCCCAAGCAGAGGTGAAAACTGGTAAACCACTTGAAAAACCAGTTCTGGTATAGATGGTCCAGAGAGTACCTCAGCAAACTACAGCATCGCTATAAGTCGAAGCAACAATGCACAAACGCACAACCCGGAATGATGGTGATAGTGAAGGAAGACAATATCCCTCCTGCAGCATGGCATTTAGGAAGAATTGAAAGAGTCGTCAAGGGTGAAGATGGTTTGGTACGATGGTTTGGTAGAAACTGAGACGGACTGCGCAGAATCTACAGCAACAAAAAGATTGAGAGAAGATGATATGTCGACGACATCCCCAAGTAAGCGCAACAATCAAACGAATTCGGACAGCTCAACTGCAATTAAAAGACCGTTGCGTGGTGGTACAGCCATGGGTCTGACCCTACTTACATGTTTAATCTTGCCAATCATGGGACAAATTCAGATCAAACCGTTCGATATTCCGCCAGGATTATATTTTGAAAATTTGGGGAATACTCAACTGGTATCAAATGAATGGAACTTGGTGATCTACTACAATACTAGCACATTATGGCCCGAGTTAAATACTATTAGCCGAGGTGTAGAAATGCTCCAAGAGGGTTGTAACTTGATGAAGGAATGGGATCAGTGCGGCCCCATCATGGAACAATTTAAAGCCGCATTAGAGGAAATCACAAGTAACAATGAGTTACTCTTACAACAGAGTAGGCCACGAACTATGAGAGGTGCTTTGAATATTGTGGGTAACGTAGCTAATGCATTATTCGGAGTGTTGGATTCCGAATATGCTAACCACATGTCACAAATCATAGAGAATCTGAAGGAAAATGATGTGCACCTTATGGCGCTGATGAAGAATCATACCTCTATCTTAGATTCAACAGTCAACCTCGTACAACGATCACAAGAGGCTACGGTGGCTCAACTAAGGCACTTCGACAAGTACCTTAATCAATCCATTGCCCAATTGCATAACATTAACACCGAGTTGCATCAACAAAGAGCAACAAAATCGTTTATGGCATTAGCACTGCAATTGACGCTAGTTCTAAACAAGTACCAGAGGATTCAATCTAACTTGTTAGATGTGATTATAGATACCCATCATGGCAAAATAAATCCACAGTTATTAAGCCAAAAACAACTATCAGAAAAACTCACATTATTACATGAAAATATCCCTACTACCCTTCGATTACCGTCACGGCCAGACAGCCTGTTAAAGATATACAGCTTTATGAGTATCGAAAGTCGAATAAGCGTGGATCAGATGATATTCCGTATAAAACTCCCGCTGCTTTCGCACGACGAATTCGAACTACTACATATAATACCAATCACATTTTTGGCAAACAACGAGCTCATGATGATAGGATCAATAGAAAAATTCCTAATCATTAGTCTACATCGGGATCAGTACTATCCCTTATCCGAGAATGACGGGGTATTCATTTGTAAACAACAACACCCCATTTACAATAAGGGAGCAAACGCTAGCTCCTGTGAACTCAGTGTTCTCAGTCATGGACCATTCGAGATCGCTTGCTCCGCCACCGCTATTAGTAAGACACCACGGTGGATTCAACTGTTAACTGTCAACAAATGGATATATGTGAGACCTACTCCTGCCACAATCAACATCATTTGTAAGGGTAATGTCGAACAGAAAACCATAGAGGGATCTGGAATTATAACATTACAGTCAAATTGTGTAACAAGGGATGAACACACCACTGTTCATGGACACAATGTCTTTTCCAATAATTTAAAGGGTGGATTTACGCCACTAAGGAAACTTATCGACTTCATCCATTTGAATACTACACCTTCTCCAATAACGTACCAACCACCACCAGTAAAAAACATAAGTAAAGACATCGAAGACCTACGAGAGAGAATCAAGAGTTTCAATATAAATGCTACGCTGCCACCCCATACCACCAGTCATGACGTTCATCAATATACAGTTGCATATACTGGCCTAATCATCATCATCATAGCCGGAGGCTACTGGTTAATCAAGCGCATCAAAAGCAATTCTGCTAAAGGTTGCCAAACCCAACAAGAAATACCTCTACCTAAGAAGAGAACACTATTCACCGAGCAGACAAAATGTAACCCATTAGCCAGAGCGGTATCGCAACCAATATTTGAAATTTTCGAATAGGCTTAAGTAACAATCTAAGTAGTTCAGTTCGAATAAATTGATACATAGATCATAAGATTATTGTTTTGAGCCAGAGCTCAAGGCGGGAGGAATGTATAAAACTGCAAACTGCATTAAAAATCCCGAATTTCTTTAGGTGTAAAATTTAGAATTTATTCGTAAATGCATTACTCAAGTTGCGCCACATAATTTTCTCACCGATCGCCAGACGCAACATGATACCAGGTAAATTATCAAAACTTTTCCTGGGTAGCAAGCTTGCTAGAATTTGCTGGGAAAGTTATGTAGTGTGAATTGAGTCAGCACTTTTTATGAAGTACAGGTGCTTAGATTTTAACTTGTATATAAGTGATATTAAATTTAATAAAATTTGTCATTCGTTTTTGGACAATAGCTGCGTTTTATTTAAAATATTTGTTAGTCGCTTTGCTGCCGGTACAGGAACCGAGTAGCCCGGGATATTAACAACTTTTTGCCTTTCAGATTTATGAATTTCGTGTAATCGGTGAACCACCGAATGCACAGCAACAAGGTTGAGGTGAATCACTTCAGCCTACCAATTTTTAACAGGCAAACAAAAGAGTTTGCTTTAACAGGAGGTATTGTCAAATGCTCCGTCGCTGTCTAGGAATGCGCATAGGGCAGTCTCTTTATCCTCTACTGCCTTTTCTAGTCCTAGGCCAAGACTATGTAGGGCCGTTTTGGTAGACTTTCCTGCTTGGTAAGCATGTTAATTTGGGTGCAGCGGTGATCGCTTGAGTGCACCGCTCCTAATATAGTTGTCTAACACATTCTCCATTGTTTTGAGGAGAAATGAAGTTAGACTGATAGGACGGTGAACGCCCTCCCCCTTTAGGTATGAAAGTTACCTTAACTTCCCTCCACGTCCTTGGTATATATCCTAGAGTATAACTTGCTCTAAAGATCTTAATGAGATTTATCAGTATCTCTTCTAGCCCTTGTTGAAGTAGGGCTGAAAATATGCCATCAACTCGAGGCAATTTGAATGGCTTAAAGGAGTTGACGGCTCATTTGACTTTCCTTGGGGTGAAGATTTTGCCCAGAGAGACTTTTATTCCTGTTGGAAAGCCTGCATTCAGGTCTTAGCTCTTCAGGTATTTCGTCGTCATCTTGCATAATTCTCGAATCGGGAAAATGAGTTTGTAATAACAAACTTACTGTTTCTTCCCAGCTACTCGTGTAGCTACCATCGACTTTCTGTAGAAGGACGATACTATTGGTGTGATCCTTAGAGAGAACTTTTTGAAGTCTTGAACTCGTGGGTAGATCATCAATACCCTCGCAGAGATTTCTCCAAGTTCTTCTATTGTTTTTCCTCAGCTCTTTATTGTACTCAGTCGAGGCGCGCTTGTATTCATTCCAAGCACCTGATGTTTTGCCTTGTTGAAGAGCCTTCTACAATTGGCTTTTAATCTATCAAGTTCACTGTTCCACCAGGGCACAGCTCGCGTTGTTTCCCTTTGTTTAACAGGACAACTTTGTTCATTGGAGTAGATGATCAATATATGCATTTGGGAGGAGATACGGTCTAGATCCATGCGGCTCTCAATTTGACCGTTTTCGTGCTCCTCTAGACCCATTCTGATGTATTCCCTATTGGAATTCCAATCAGTGAGACGTGGAACTCTTATTTCCTCCCTTTGCATAGAGGTAGCCCTAATATCGAATCTGATGTGGTTATCGTCCGACATTGAGACTTCGTTTGAGTCATGCCAGTTTGCAATGTCATCTGCCATATTTGGGCTGATGAGTGTTAAGTCCAGCACATCTTGGCGAATGGCGTTGCAGAATGTTGGTTCATTCCCTATATTAGCTATGCCTATGTTATTTTTAACTAAATAGTCAAAAAGGTACTCACCTCGTCTGTTGATGTCACTGCTTCCCCATACAATGTGGTGGGCATTCGCGTCACACCCAATGACATAGGATTTATTTCTTTTTTGGCAGAAATCCAGAAGTTTTGTAATTTCCTCTGGGGGAGGTGCATCCGTATCTCCCGGGAAGTAGGCTGAGGCCATTACCACCTCATGTTTGCCTTTGTCTGTTGGCACCTCCAGTAGGGCAGCCCCTAGGTCCCGAGATACTAGTTCTGTAATAGGAAGGAAGTTAATATTAGGTTTAAAAAGCATTGCCACCCGTTGGGTGTCATGATTCCCATTATAGATCACCTTACCTTGTTTAGTCGGAAGCCCTTTCACTTAACTTCCAAGAATCCAGAGTTCTTACAGGAGTGCAATGTCCATACCACCCCTAATGAATCTTCTGCTAAGCACATCCGAGGCAGCTTTTACATGATGAAGATTCACTTGGAGTAGCTTGATATCACTCCCGTTTTCAGTCATAATGAGTGACTTCCTTTTTTGGGACTCTTTTTCGTTCCCATTTTTTTGCCATTCCCGGCTTTCACCCCTTGGTCTCTATTTAAGGGTTTTGGCCCTTTTAAATAGAAGCTTGGGGGTACTGTGCGTTTGCCGGGCGGTTTTAATTTAACCATTGCCTGCTCCCCAGCAGTATTGGTCAGCCTGTTGCCCCTTTCTGGTGTTGAGGGTGTCACAATTGCCGGGTTGTTAAGTCCACTGGTAGTTGGGCATTCTCATAAGACACTGTGCTTTTAGAAGTTTGACAGCGGCATTTTTTCGTCGTTTGCCGTTGCCCGTCGCAATTGTATTTAAGCCTTGACTTAACAAATTTTGTTTTACGGTTCTTCCATCTTCCCAGCTTCTTGACAACGAAAATCCCTCATTTTGGACATAAAAATCCCTTAAAATCCCTTAATACCATATTTCAAAGAAATCTTTTAAAATACCTTAAGAATGGGTTTGTAAAGTGACATAATCAATTTCGAACAAAATCATTTATTTCAGACCGAAGTTATCACATTGAATAAATCTATGGTAAATAAAAAAGTAACAAGAATAAGTAAATAAATATTTTACGCATTTGAGTTAAAGCCTTCACTTTTTGGGACATTCATAATTTTAAAATTGTGTTTATGCATTTTTCTGGTAGAATGTCTTTCTAGATCAGATGTTCCACAAATATGAATTTTGTTGCAAGCCTATAAATTATTTGAAGATTTGAATGACAAACAAATTTCAAAACCACAAACCTTTTATTTAGCTTTTATTCGGTCATTGTGCTTTTGAATCCAGGATTTATATTTACTTTCGTTTTCCAACCAGCAATCGGAAAATTTCTTGACATATTTTATGATTTCAACTTTTTTAAACTGTCTTATTTAAAATTTTTTTTTTTTTGAGGAGTTGAAATTTAGAATTCGCCATTTCCTTTAATGAAGAAATATGTCAAATTAATATCTAACGTTTCTTCCACTTTTTACTATCTTTCTACTTTACTAATTTATTTCCAATACAAGATATTCCGCAAAATAGACCAACGGGAAACTAAGCACACGTACACCGCAGCGCATCGGGCTTATTATTACGTAACAAATATAACATAGTATAGCATAGTGGCAGTACACAAGTCCCTCACAATCAAAAAGAAACAGTCACTCGGCTCAGAAAATATTTTGTACATGTGATATTAATAAAGAAAATAATCTAAATTTGCTTCCTCAGTCAAAATCCCTTAATTTGAAAGTTTTGTGTTTTAACCGAACTTTCAAGGAAAAATCCCTTAAAAAAGGGTTTAATCCCTCAGATCTGGGAACACTGAAAAACCCTAGTTCCATGCAATCAACGTCTAGCCACCCGATGATTTTTCATAGCGACACTGATTCAAGAGTTGTTCAAAATTTTAACGTTCATAGCATTAAATTTTTCCTAGAAATACACTTGCAAATTGTTCTTAAGAATTTGAACCGACAACGGTCTAAACGAATTGATGCATTGATTCTGGTGGTGGCTCACTTTTTCGGACAGGAGCACAAGCATTCAGTTTTCTTAGAAAGATCTGAAATTTTTTCTTTAGATTTTTCATGCACTATTGGGGCGGACAATGATTCCAAAGAGTTATGTTGATTCAGGTGCCTTGGCTGATCTGGGTCACTAAAGATATTTATAAGCGTTGGCAAACATACATTTTGATCTTAGAAAATTACTTAAACATTTTTCTTTCGAATTTTTATACACTATTGGTTGCTGAAAACGATCAGTTGGATTTATTAAAATTGATTCTACAATTTTTACGGCAAGACTATAAAAATAAAAGCCATTGGCTTTCCTCTGCGGTAGTTACCGTTGCTTTGCTTGTACTTTCGTATTTAATTCAAGTAGTGCTGTTTAATTTAAATTCACGTTTACTTTTAATTTATAGGAGAAGAATAAACTTGTTACAGCAGTTAGCGATGGAGGTAGAAAAAGTAGAGAAAGTGGAAAGCAAAAGACTGATAAGACCATTGATAACTATTTTCAGAAGAAAGCAAGATCAGTTAAGTTCCCATCAAAAGATATAGGCAGTTACATATCATCATGCACTTCTACTCCTATTCCTTTGAATGTGATTCAAGGTGCAAGCTCTTACTCTCAGTCATTCATTTACTTCACCCGTGACAGAATCGGTTGCGTCACAACTATTTCTACAATCTTTGCACGACAAAGAGAATCCGGATATGAGACCTTAATGTCTGTCCACTCTGAGATTGACATTGATTTGGATAATATTATCGACAGGTTTTCCAAATCAAACCGTAAATTGGGTTTTGTGATATCTAACTTAAATATGATAAATAAAAATTAAAAGCGACTACTTCCAACCTTTTTCTCCCCTCCAACATTTTAGGTGTGACCCCCCTAAAGGCTGAAGGTCTGGATACGCGCCTCCTTTGTACAATGAATACAGAGCCCTGAGCTTACTTTCAAATTTTAATGTCCGAATTTTAAAAAGGGGATACTAAATAATGTTATTATTTCAAACAAGGAATGTTGGATTCCTTGTTAAATAGTACATACCGAACAAAATACAATTGGGTTGTCTTTAGAATTTCCAATATGTTAAAAAAGAGGAAGCTAGAAATTAATACAGAAAACATGCTTGCATGAATTTGTATAAGAGCGGTTGACCCTTTAACCCGTAATATTAAAACTTAAACAGGGTTTCTCTATGAAAACAGCGCTCGAAAGACCAACAATTTTACTTTGCCTTTTAATAGTTTTTGTATTCAAATTACCTGATTTTTTAAAAATTAACAAAAACGAAATGTAAGAACAGTTTTTGCACACTTATTTGTTTTTCAATTGTGAACTTTGTTTTAAAAGGATAAAACAATAAATCATGGTAGCGCAAAATACTGAATAATGTATGTGTCCATAAAAAATATAGCATAAAAAGAAATTACTAAAAGCCTAGAAAGTACACATAGGTATATCTACCTAGCAACACTTAGAAATCCTTATTGATAAAAATTCATTTTCCTTGCGTTTTTCGAAAAAAAACTTATTATGATGTTAAAAAATGCCAAATACTTTTTTAAAAAAAGCGAATGCTTTCGAAGCCTCCTGATGCCAGATTTGGCATCTTGGTATTAGGCAATGCCCACAAGCTATCTTGACCCCGAGGCCTGTCAGTGTTAATAGGTTTCGGGGAAATTCTGAGAATTTTTAAATCATAACTCTGCTCCAACCGCAACAACTGTAGCGTTCAACCAGAGTATATGGTAAATACGTGTAGTCGCATTAACGCGGATACGACTGGCCCAAGCACCACCGGCCCATCGGGCTAGCGCCCGATCGCCCGTACTGCCAGTCCGGCTCTGTACACACTTCTTCCAGGGAAATCAAATGAATCTAAAATTTGCACAAGAAGCCCTCGTATGATTTACGGATGGCTCCAAAACAAATGAGGGAGTTGGGGCAAAAGTATATTGTTTAAGACCTCGGGTCGACATATGTATATGCTAGTCTCGATGAAACTATCATATCCTTCCCAGCAGAAACTCATGCAATTGAGCTATAAATTAGGGAAAATATCAAGAGAGCCCGCAGAGCTGCATTACTGGTTCTTCAATCAAATGGATTCAACTCCAAACTGATTTGGGACTGCCTGCTGGAGTTAATCAAACTAACGGATGCATTAAGCAAATTCTTCCGCGAAGTGTTTTAGGTAAAACATGTTTATTTTCTCGAAGGTCTTCAAATTAGAATTCCAAAAATAGGACTATGGAGTCCGTATTCACAGGCGTTTTCTTGAGTTTACCTGTGCCCTTTTCGTTGCACAGGTGAAAAAAATAGTTTTTAAAATGATTTTAGTTCGATTTTTTTCATCTATTTTCATAAACATCGACCGATATAAATTCAATATTTCCAGGCGGTTTCCTCGTTGCTAGCACCGTGCTAGATGTTTTTGTTTTCGTTAACAAGCAACGTCTTGTCGGCCGTACTTTTACACATTTATTCCCTATCACACTCCAATCGATTTGGGTATTGACAATCAACCGAATTTCTGTCTGACAAATTAATTTTATGTGGTTCCTTCGATAGCTAAACTAGCTCGTATAAAAGTAGATAAGCTATGTATGTACCAGACCACTTTTTTATGCCTCCAGGATTTCGCCACAGATGGCACCACCGTCGCTAGGTGGTTTGAGCCCGCGCTAAATGTTGGTTTGTGTCTAGGTTGTATTGGTTTGTGTCTTTGATACACCATGTGCTGCGCCTAAATGTAGGCTTTTGGTTTCATTGAGTCTCGACTGCGCCCTAGCGGGATTAATCGGTACTACCGGGATGTATCATTTGATCTTGACTGCACCCTAGCGGCATTAGCCGGTACTAACAGCATGCTCCCGTACTACGGTTTTCTTAAATAGATATGTGTTGCGCCTAAATTTAGGCTTTTGGTTTCATTGAGTCTCGACTGCGCCCTAGCGGGATTAATCGGTACTACCGGGATGTGTCATTTGGTCTTGACTGCGCCCCAGCGACATTAGCAGGTACTACCAGCATGCTCCCGTACTACGGTTTTCTTAAGTACATACATAGACCTAAATGTAGGCTTTTGGTTTTGAACTAATATTAGTAATAATTAAAGTTACCGCCAGGACATTTTTGTTCATGCCAATGGATTCTAGAGGGGTGGTATGTGGGGGTGGGGGGGGGGGGATAATAACGATAGGGAGGGGGGTAATGAAATTTTCATCAGAAATCCTCTACGGGCTCTGTACGCGCCATTTGTTGAGTAAGGTACCCTAGTGGTGTTAGCCGGAACTACCAGCATGCCTTGACTTTACAGTTTTCTTTTATTAGCGGGAGAGTTCTAGATATCGGCATGACGTCATCATGGTTTTGTTGCACCTAAATAAGTTTTCTTAGCAGGGAAGTTGTAGATATCAGCATTATTCGAATTTCACATCATGACATCACCATGAACAGATTCTAGACGATGTCAGTGAGGGTTCTGGGGTATGTTTGTGTTGAAAAGTCTTATGTTTTATAAACACTTGTTTTTATTTCCAATAAAATTTCTTATTATAAAAGTATTTCTTATAGCACATTGTCCAATATGAACTAGGCAAGATGGCGCATTTGTGTTAATCTCTATTAGTTTTCCACAGTTGTACTCATCTTCAACGTTAATAATGATTTCACCCTCTCCAACTATCTTCTGCACCCAATGAACTTTTTCAGCTCCCTTTACATATACGGTTTTGTTTCGAAGCAGTGGTTCAACTATAGTGTACAGCTTGTGATACGGTATGTAGCCATCATCCCAGCGGAATCCATGAAAATTGTGTTGAAGCCATTTTACTTGTCTCTTTTTTGCTGCAGTCAAATCTTTGTATCTGAACGGTGGTTGAAATATAAAGTGCTGCATCTGGTTTTCATTGTTTAAAATTGCCAGTTCTTTAGTGATGAATTCATTGAGATTTGTTTTGAGTCCTTGGACGTCTACGACGACAGCCATCTTCTTAATTTAACTTTCTAACTTCACTTGTCAGCGGACTGTATTCCACTATTCGATCGTGTAGAAGCAGGCAATATGCTGTTGTATTAGCCGGTATATTTTCATATGTCTTGAATTCTAGCCTTATGTCAACAGGTCCAGTTTTTATTGTATCATTTTGATGTGAGCAATCAATGACAGCGATCGGAGCATCGGTTTTGAACTTCTCCCATGTGAGGAACGGCTGATACTGATGACCATAGTATGATTGTGTAAACTTTATATACATCTCATACAGCAATGCGTATCTATTCAAATCAAATTTCAAATTCAAATCATCGTAGTGAATTTCCCGTGAGAGTAAGTGTTAATGACATGGCGGTTGATAATGAACTGTCACAATTTCAATATAGATACATTTATTTATAGATAATAATTAATGGCTATAACAATTATATAAAATCTAAACATAAGTGACCGCAAATTACTGCATCATAGTTCTGAGAAGAACTGTAGTTGTACGTAATATTACTACCCAAGTAGTTTATGAGCTCTCGTGGTGGTTGGAGATTGCCAAAGCTATCAAAGTACTCGATGGTATCACCTTTCTTGTAGTACGCTACCCAGTGTGTACCTGCTCCAGTTGAGATGTCCAAGTTAACAATACCGCCAATGGCAGTATAGTATATGATGCAGAATAGCAATTAATGAAATCTGAAAATATTAAAAAATTGAAAATAGTACATGCATAATAGCATACCTACGTAGAAAACAAATTAAATCTAAAAGCAGGCAAAATAAATCAATCCCTATTGCATCACCTAAACACTTTCGCTAACCCGATAATAAAACATGTGTACAAATATGTATACAAATCATGGCAGCTTTTACTTATTGCCGGTAATGTCCAATCTACAATGCATGGTTAAACCACGTCGTCAAAACGCTATGGATTTTTGTGTTTGCTTCCCACTCTTGCATTTGAAAATTTATGCTTGCAAAAATGTCCCTTCCCTCTCATTCATTTGACGACATGAGCACGAGCTTATGTGTAGTAGTTAATCAGCAAAAACGATATAGTAATACCTCAGGTGTATTCAGCATAATTTAGAACCATGTAGGGGAATTTAGAACAAAACAGCTGTAAACTGGAAGTTGTACTTTCAGTCTTGAAAGCAATATTTTATATTACTCGACTTGTTCCAAGCAATTTCTTAGTTTACTAAGTTTACTATATCATAGTATAAATTATTGAAACCAAATACTTCCTTTGATGTAATTCTGCAATGAAATAGAGGAAGCAATTACATTTATGATAATTGACAGGTCAACAGCTGTTTAATTTGGCAGCATACCACTACTTACATATTTCGTGTATTTATATGCATTCTTCAGCAAACGATATCGTTTTGACGACGTGGTTTAACCATGCATTGTAGATTGGGCATAACGATCCAAACAAGAAAATTAGGTAAGAACTTGCCTTGCGATTGCATGATGCATGATTTTAAATTTTACCTCGTAAAATTTATCTTACGGTTGATTACAATTTATCTGTCGTCATAAAAATGTTTTGATGACTTTAGAATGTAACTAGAATTTAGGTAACCCTTAAGAAGTCGGTAAGTTGTGTATATAGATTTTTGTATATAAAGAATAAAATCACTGTTTTTCGAGACGCGGAAAGTGTTGCTCCATTTCACTATCCTCACATCTAAAGAAGGCAGTCCAAGAGTATCTTGGACGCCAAGTACTAAACTTGTAACATTAGCTGATCAAATTGACATAGGTACCTGATTTGGCATTTCAACATCTACGAGTTATCCAGCGTGCATAATAGTATATGCATTACAGCAGGCAGGATGTCCAAAAACTCTTCATATGTAAACAGTTTACTGCAGACCGGATTAAGATTTATTCTTAAGATTAATAAGTAATAGATGAGTTAATTATTTGTGATAACGGAATCTTCAAATATGTAATAGCTCATTGAAAAAAAGTCCTACACGTTAGAGACACCATTACAACGATGTATTGATTTCTCATATGCATTACTAATTATAAAAAGCTTTGGATTATATATTAGGTATATTTCAAATAAGTAATTAGTAATTACCAACCTTTTTAACCTCAAAAGGAGAAGCGATTGTTTTACAGAAGAACCTGACAAGTCATAATGATAAGGGTTGTTCGATTTCTGTGTACATCTAATTTTTAAATTAAAGGCTTGGGATCTGTGCCTAGAGAGAAGGAACAATCTTATAAAAGATACTGTAAATTTTTGATACCGGCCAGTAATTTTCCACAATGGGTAATTCATCTGAGTGTTTTTCAATTTACCTGAATATTTGAAAGCCTAATGGTTGCCAGTTGTCGTTAACTTCTTGCTGGATTGCTATTTCAATAACCGCAAATCAAAGGACAAAATGGGAAAGCAAGGAGTGTGATTTGTGCTAATTAATTTTTGGTAAATGAAAAAGATTTCTTTATATCATCCGACCAAATGATTTGTTTTGAACCTTTCTTTTTACCCGGTGAATTATTTGTCTAAAAGGATTTATTATTTCGCGGCGTGTTGTAAAAATCAAAGATAAAAATTAATTAATCATTCCCTCCCTAGAAACATCGTAATTGTTTTATGGTTTTGGGAAATTTGAATTTTGTTATGACCAAAACCCGTTCAAGAGAAGGCTTAATATTATGACGTGTGATAAGGTGTCCCAGAAACTGAACCTCCTTCTTTTACATACACGTACATTTTTGGATGTTAGTAATTAAAAAATAAATCTGAAGCTTCTTAAACATGAGTTCCAAATAGTTGTAATAATTAAGAACATTTTGCGTTCGGAAAACTGTCTGAAAGAGATTTTCAAATTACCGAAATGTATATATAAATTGGAAAATGTCCGCGAGAAGACTTATCATAAATATTCAGACGACTATTTGTTGTGCTATTTCCTTTTGACGTCAGAGGAGGAGGCGTACATCTGCGAACGTTGAAGTGGAATTGTCTGTGAAACCAGCAATATCTTTTAGTTTTTCCTGATGAAGGTTTATATCGTGATGAATTTTGACGGGAAGTCAGCTATTGTTCAACCAATCTCGCGAAATCTTCGAGCTTCGCCTTTTGCTCTTCGAACGCCTGATCTTGATCTTTTGCCAATCAGAAAACATCAGCTCTTAGATTAACTTCGACAATTTTGTCGACAGAAGTTGAGAGAACATCTAACGGTCAAGGTAGGCGTTTTAGGTATTAGGATTTCAGTACTTCACCATTTAGATTTCCTTCGCATGTGGCTTGTGAACTGTTCTACAGAAACTGTTCCGTTACACACGTGCTGTAAGAACAGTATTGTTCAACAACAAAGGGTTATACGTCAGGTTATTATACAAGCATATGGTGTAATCTTTACCTGCATTACAATTTTTCATAGTTCTAGGAACTATATCCTTTGTGTCACATTTTTAGGTAATTTTATCTAGTAGCTGCCTCTTCGTACTTTTTAGGTGCTTCCATGGAGGAAATAGAAACATTCGATTTGATACAGCTCATTTGTCAGATTTTTAAGTTCATTTGAATAAAACAAGCACTATTTCACATAGCAGTAACCCAACCTACAGTTTCATACATCACCATTACTCAGTACATTGTTAACGGCAGTATGTCTTCATTAAAGGAATCAATTACAAGAGAAACGGCAAACGCACTCGAGGATTCTACGAAACAAGCATTTCAAATTTTAAGAAAATCTGGGAGGATTATAGTGCAGTTGATTTATCACTCAGTGAACTGAATCCAGGTGAATCAAATTCCTTTCTGGAAAAAGATAATTATAGTAAGGCAGAGCTTAAATATTCGGATTATATGAGCGAGTTATTGGTAGGCATACGAAAATACTCAACGATTATTGAGTCACAACCTAACACCTCTGTTTCAATGCAATCAACCACAATTATTCAACAAGAATCCTCATTGCCAAGGATTCCAATGCCTACATATAATTCCGATTATGATCGATGGCGATCATCCCATCATCTGTTTGTGCAAAAATTACATAATTTAAAAACATGTTTAGTTAGTTCAGCCGCTAAAGTCTTAAGATAAACTTCCAATACAAATCAAGATTATACACAATGGCAAAATGTTGGTATGGTGAACCTACACTTCTGCGTTGCCTTATAGACAATGTGTTTCAATCCTCCTTTAAAACAGAGGCAGCCTGCTAGAAATTAGGTGTTACTTGCACTCCGACATCAGTGGCAATAACGGGCTTAAACACGAGTCCTTCTGCTATAGCACATCAACAAAGGAGGCTACAAGAAATATGAACATCCACAATGAATACAGCTTGCAGATCCTATTTACTAGAAACCTGGTAAAATAGATGCCCTAAGATGTCCAAAAGGTTTATGCAAGAGTATTTCAAGAAGGCATTAGACGAGGATCAGCTTTAGCAAAAGTAGCAATTAACACGATTTTCGGCTGGGTCCTACTAGGACCTACTACCAACCCACTCGATGAGAAGGTAACAATTTGCACAGCTAGATTTACTGATGTTGATCTAAATAAACAACTCAAACGATTTTGGGAAAGCTCTTAGACGAACTATTCTCAACCAAGAAGAAAGAGAGTGCCAAAAATCATTTCAAACTACCCATCAATGATAGAGCAACGGAAAATACCAAGTCAACTTACAGTTCATAAGCAATGAAGCTCCTGTACTAGGACAATCCGGGCCAATATTTTCAAAACAGAAGCAAGATGATTGACCTAGGTCGAATTACATCAAAGAGCATAGGGAGTTAGAATCAAAACCACCAACTCTAACTACCTTTCTCAGTAAGCTCACTGATGACTTTCTGCTAAGGAACTCCTTTCTTTCACGATTAATTCGAGTAATAGCAACAGTTCAACGATATATATACAATTATCGAAATCTGCAGAACAGACGCTTAAATTTACTTAACAGCACTGAATGGAGGCTACTGAAACAACAATTCTAAAGATAGTACAACAAATAGCTTTCCAGGAATCCATTTATAGACTCTAGTGGCTAGATACGGTTAGGTGGGAGGTTGGCTAATGCTATGTTATCATATACGCAAAGACATCCAATCATTTTGACACAGCACCAGCATGTGACACTACTGTTGATTGATAAGATTCATTCAGAAATTTTGCATGGGGACCATTTCTAGTTTTAAGTACAAGTCGTGAGAAATACTCAACATATTGGAGATATATGGGAGACTAAAGTGAAGTCAATTAAACATCAGCTGCGCAGAATATTAGACAACCTAATCTGCATCTTCGAACAATATGCAAGTTCTCGCTCAGATCGAAGTCTGCTTAAATTCACGGGCCCTGTATATCAGAGAAGACCCTGATGATTTATTTCTACTCACACCAAGCCATTTCTTAATCGGTCAAGCTTTAAATGCGATGGTTGAATCTTACTACTCTACGGCCAAAATACTGCCATCACAAAGGTAAAACCTTCTACAACAAATTACCAAACGTTTTTGGGACAATCAGTCAAAAAATTATCTCAAACAACTCAGGCCGAAATGGTCCTCAAAACAACCTAATATAAAAAAATGAGATGCCGTTTTAATCACAAATGAACATATGCCACAAACTAGTTGGCCATTGGACGTAATCAAACCAGTCAACCCCGAAACTGAGGGATTTGTAAAAGTTGTTCGGGTATGAACACGGAACAGTACGTTACAGCGACCCATAGCAAGGATATGCCGCCTGTCCGTAGGCAAGCGTTAACAATCCAAGATGACAATCGGAAGTATATTTGTGTCTTTATTATTTATCTTATTTGTCACTTATGTCCTTGCCATGGCCAATTGTACCATTTTCAATTTATATGCGTGATTTACACATTATAGTTTTTTTCTTCTTTTAATATTCTTGAACATCTTGAAACGAGATGTTACAAATAAATCATAAGTCTAATCTGGAATTTTTACACTTTAGTTTTTAAATCCTTATGCTCTCGACATGGCACATTTATGGCACCTATTGTATGTCTCGCAAGAAACGTATATGTAGGTAAAATATATAGATTTTGATTTAGAAAAACTATATAAATGTTTGTTTCTTTCAAAATTATGTTAGAAATTGCATCATTGAAAAAGCATTTGAAAGCGTCACGTACAAAAAGCGTTTAGTTAAGCCGATCTTCTTGGGTCAGCTCGTTGTCGTAGGATAATGTAACACAATGAACGACACATAGAGGCAGGATTGCGATGCCATATGGTGTTGTCTTATCGCGAAAAATACCTTGATCAGATAACACTCAGGAAACATATCATTTTCTCCGTAGTTATCATCGCTGTCCATACCGTCCTCATATTCAATTTCTATTTCAAGGTTTATGTCTCTATGAACATCTGATTCCTCTTCAATCTAAGTTTGTTCAGTTATAGGTTGTGACATCCACTTATCTCAGAACTATTTCCTTCATTAATATTATTCTGTACTAAATTTTACGAGCTATTTTACACGCCTAATAATGCGGCCAAATAAGCTGTTTGTTGATTGTAAGATATTCTACGAACGAAAAAATTACAACATATTCCTATAAAGAGCAAAATAAATGAATATCAAATCAAATCAAATTTGTTCAAAAGGAAAAACTCGTACAAAGTAAGGCATAGACTATTAAGACGTACATAGCATGCAATTTAGAAAATATAAAAATAACAAGATAATAACCGCAAGAAAAACAACAATAAAAGGAATTCATATAAAAGACTATAATGAAAAAAAATATATATATAGATTGCTAGATGTAGTAAATAACCAAAAACCGGTCAAGAGCGAGTCGGACTCGCGCACGAAGGAGTCCGTACCATCGTACAAAATTTAACACTATGTACTTTTTATTTCTTTTTTCATATGAGAGTAGGCGTCATGTTAAAAGATAATGCTGTTATTTGAACAAAAAAAAATGCCTAATTATGATAATAATAATGAATGAGAATAAAACGAGGAAAAAAACGCCGAAAAAATCACTTTTCTTGTATGAGGGCCTCCGTTAATTCTTAATTTTATTTTATTATTATTATTTCCTCTGTGAAAATTTCAACTGTCTACCTATTACGGTTCATGAGGTACAACCTGGTGACGGACGGACGGGCAGCGAAGTCTTAGTAATAGGGTTCCCAATGTTACCCTTTGGATACGGAACCTTAAATAGAACAAAGAAGAACATAAAGAGAAAGAAAAAAAATACAGAAACAATAATAATAAAGAAAGTAAAATATAAATAGTAAACATTGCGCAAAGCAACAGCATGCCTAAAAGAATTTGTTATTCAAGTATATCCGCAAGCCTGTTCCGGATCCTGCCCGGAGTTGTGAATACTGATAGGAAGTGAAATTTAGATTTTAATTGCATAGAAGAAGAACGTAGCGTCGCTCGGCAAATACCTGTGCCGGGTTATAATTTTTGAGAAAAGATACATACATAGGAGTCCTGTAATAAATTAGCTTGAATAGATAGGTCGTCAAATTAATTTTAAGAAAACCGACAAAAAACATCCCAAAACCCGTCTAGAATGCTCATAGACATGATTATATCTACGCACGCAGGTGAAATACATACCTAACAGCAGAATTAAATGCCACTGTTAATCTCTTCTCAGAGACAGACTCAAGTTTGCAGTGAAGAACGTTGGCATATGTTATGATGGGGATAATTAAGCATTTTACCAGTCGCAAACGAGTAGTCGTGGTGTGAAGATAGCGGACTGCCTCAAGCGCCTCAGGCATCCATAAATACGTCCAACCCACTGACTAATAACAAAGAACTGAGCGATTTGCTGTGTCATGTGGCACAAATATTGAGTTTCTGTATATCACCGTTAGAGCACCCTTTAAATGTTTTACTACATAAAAACCATGTAAAACTCAACCAAACAGATGAAATTTTACACCCGAAAATCGAATTAAATTAAAAAAATATATTTTCTTGTGTTCAAGTGATATTTGAATCGCTTATAAGGAATTAAACTCAGTCCTACTTTAATTTTCAAAAGTTATTCTTACCTGAATCCTGCGTATGGGCAAGAGCGACGGTACATGGTAAACACTATCTTTACCTTATTATTTCTGCGGTGATTGGATCTGTATCGAAGATAAAAACATGAAATGGCATAAGAAAACGTTCAGTAAGCAATATTTGGTGTTGGTAGCTCTAACTCTGCCATAGGGCGAAAAATAAAACTATAAAGTCGTCCCATTCTTTCCTATAGGAAAATGGCAATATGCTGAGTCCATTGTTATAAGTCAGTGGTCCAACCACATAATTTATGAGATCATTCCAGGTTAGGATCCTATTGTAGATGACACCAAGAGTTCTAGTCGCAGTTACAAATAGAATTGAAGTGGAATTGAGAGAGATTTGAGGTGGGCGACTAACATCAAAAGTGGATTTATAAATAGGAATAACTTTGGCCTTAGCCGGATTAATTTTTAAATCATTTTCAGCCGACCATATAGATATAGATGCAGATTAATCGTCCAACTTATTGGAATCAATAGCAGCGTAAACCTCAACATCATCAGCATAGAGGTGGATCTTGAGGAAAACACCACTTGAGCAATGTCATTAATGAATAGGCTGAAAAGGTGAGGAGCAAGCACAGAGTATTGGGGTACAGATAGAAATTTTTCGTGTTTTCAAGAAAGAATGTATGAATGAAGGAAAAGAGCTTGGCTATGCATTATTGCAGTGCGAGCTAAAAACGAGAGAACGTAGGATTACTCGAGCTACAAAATCTAATTGTTTCCGTCAAATGGCACGGGGCGAAAAAGGAAGAAAGCAGTTATGAAGGTTGATAAATGTTGGAAATCGAATATGTATGTTATACTTAGTCTGCATGGTATCCTGTAAGATTACTGATGTCAGTCTGTTAGCCTCTCCACTATTGAATCGGGCATATCTTAACCTTCCCATGCTCCCTACTGACAACGCCTATTAAGGTTTGTGTTTGCCTGTACAGGATAGGTACAAATCTTTTTAGACGTTGGAAATAAGATATTAGGCCCGAATGGAGTAACCAGTCCCATTACTACAAGGATATCAACATGCAAATATACTCTAGGAGTACTCATGACCTTATGGTAATGTTATACGAAGCCACAGCAATTGAGTAGCCGACATTGCTAACCTGATACTACGGGGTTGAGGAGCCCCGGATAGTGCTGCAATTAGTAGTACTATTCCTTTCAACATGGCGAAGGCCCCCTTGTGGGAGCATCGTTGTGCTTGTGGTGGCCCATATTTCTGAGTCTGCATAGCTTAGGCGGACATTCTTCTTTGAACAGAAGAGTATGTGCTTTGTATAACTGCATACTGCGTCCGAGGATCTGAAGCATTGTCCTTTATTAATGTATGCTTCGAGGATTGGCTTTCGGCTTGAAGTTGCGCTAAATCAACCGGGTTCCCTGACGCAAAGTTTGGGATAAATTTTATATAGGTCTCGCTTTGACATAAACTGGTACTCTTGAGACAGAAATATAATATATATATTATATATTCTGCTCCATGAGGGCGTTGATTGTCACTTGCACTAAAATTGCCGTGAGATTAAGGCCTAATAGCTAAGTGCTCACGTAAAACCCTGCCATCTTTCTGAATCCCTCAAAATCCCAACGAATTATTCATTATAATATACCACGGGTAACACTATCTCACTTTTTTAAGATAAAGATATATTTCGCTTTGGGCAAGGTGCTAAAAGGAGAAGTAAAATTTCTGTCAAATAAAATTCTCATTTCTCCCAAAAATGTCAGAGAATCCAGTATGACAGCATCCCACTTAATATCTTCACAGCAAAATGAATGTAAACAAAAGCACGCGCTGTTCAAATATCATAGGATTACAGCAACAGCACGTGTCCATTACAGCAACATTTATGACGAGAATGAATCATTTGCCATTCTGTTTCATTGCATGTAATCTGCGCTTTCACATTCTTTATCTTTATTCATAAAAGTTTTAAAGAGAGTTTGAGTTTTTTGTTATTTTTTTTTCTTTCCTTTTCTAGCCGTGTGCATTTTAAATGTAAAACAGTCGGAAATCTCGCCTGCTTCTTAACTTATTGTTAAGCTAACTTTGCCTGAGGGATGCCAGAACTCAAAGGTAATCAGTCAAACTCATGACTGTTAATTGATACACATTGTTTGCGGCCGGAGAGCAAGCTTTACATACAGTAAGATATGGTTTACCGTATCGTAGGCTTTCGAAAAGTCAAATAATGTGAGAACAGTAAGTAATATCAGAGTCGATATTCTCTTTTATTTCATCCTCAGAAGAGCTGGCAAACAATGCCTTGCACAAAAACCAGACAACCATTCACACAGAAGAGATATGCTCTCCAAGAACCCCAACATTTGTTCGCACATAAGATATTCCATCACTTTAGATAAAAAGGGAAGAATGATAATAGGCCGGTAATCTTTAGGAGAGTATCCATTGGTTTTTTTTAAGAATTAATTAAGCAAAAGTTAATGGTATGAGTTATAATTGGTACTAGTTTATCAGCAGATAATTTTATGAAGTATGTCGGTATCAAGTCATGACCAGTGGCAAACGACCTAATAGAACATGCGGCCTTATAGAACATACGGCCTTATATACTTCAAGTTCGTCGACGCAGCGAAAATCAAAACCAGCCTCATGATCAAGACCTGCGGATATGAAGAAGAAGGACAAATTTGAATTGATACTAATATTACTGAAGAATATAAAAAACTGTTTTAAAATGTTCGGACCTAGACCAGTAGTTGTGTGTTTAATTTTTCCGACTCCAATCTGGTTTAGATTACTCCAGTGTGCCTTTGCGGGTAGATCACGATTGAGCTTTTTTAGCATTTATGATGTGACTGCTAGTGGGATTTCGTAAAATACGAAAATGTTCGTAGTAGATAATTGGCCCGATTGATTTCCAGCGCACATAAGCTTTGTTTCTTTTAGAAATAAATCTATAAATATCCTTGGTGAATCAGGGCGCAGAGACGCGAAAAACGTTCCTTTGATGAATGGGAGCATAGTTATCGATAGCGCTTTGAATATATTCACCGAATAATTGTATCTTTTGATCGATTGACGGTTGACAGTAAATAAAACTCAAGTCAGTGTTTACTATATTTTGTCTTAGTAGAGGCAGGTTGATTGAATGGTAATCCTATAGAACATTGTCACATTGTAATTCGCTCCAGGGGTATTTAAGTTATACATATATCAAGAAGAGTAGATCATGATCGGAGAAGCTTTCAAGAGACAATTAATTGGAAAAAAGAGCCATATTCGGATTATTAACAATGGCCAAATCAAGTAAAGATGGACTATATCCTGAAAACCATGTAGGCAGACTATTTAATATATGGAGGTCAATAGAAATTAACCATGACATGAGTGCATTAGACTGATTCGAACTAAGAAGAAAATTTATGTTAAAATCACCAGTAATAATAACGTTCGGAAAGCTGGCACTTATTGTTTGTAAGAAGGCAATGAGATCTAAATAATACGGATTACATACATTCATACAATATTAGAACCCGTAATATTACTTCTTCAGCCACTTCTACAACATTTTTCCTCGCAAAAAATAACCGACACTATTGTAGGTAAACTATTTTTTTTTCACAGAACTGCATCTGTCACTAACAAATATTTAGCAAAAAGCTCAATTTCACAATCCTATATATATCTGTAGTTAACTGGTGTTAACTTTCACAAAATCTTTTGAATTGACTTTAAAAAGGTTTTGCATAAAACTAATACAGTTAATGATTATTCTCAAAGTGGCACTAGCGTGCCATGCCGTGGGGATTTGAAGAATTGTTTTGTCGTGGACATCACGGTTAACCGGATAATTAACCAGTTTAGGTAATTGGAGCGAGCAGATAAGCGAAATCCAAGCTACTGAACATAAGATAGAGATGTGTGTGACTGGCATGTATAGGTATGGATAGAAATTAAATCCGCGAACTTTTTCCCGGCAGCTTATTATTTTTAACCAGAAAGCTAACCCGTCAGAGCACTGAATAATTACCTGTTTAATTAACGAGTAGTGCGCTTGCACTAATAAGGTAAATAAAGCTGTTTCTATTCAGGTAAGGGTATGACATATGTATGTGTGACCATGTCGCCGCAAATATGCTTATTATGTCCATCTGTGAATAAATGGAGAAAATAATAAGTAGAAAAGCTAATATTGCTCTAACAATAAGACCAATGCGTATGATACCATAGATGAATGCCCATATGAAATTTCGTATGGGCACCCATTTGAGCAATTTTGATTTTTGAAGTGGTATATATATATTTTTAGAGCAGTTCGTCGGACAGACAAAATGATTGTAACCAATTTCATAGGGCTTCATATTCTGAAAAATTTTTTAGTACAATATAAATGTTTAGGACTGATCGTTTTCACAGTATTCGTAGAAAACCTAAATTTTTATATGGCAACACCAAGAATGGGTTTCCCGATTTATTCCATTTTTGAAAATTTATTTCTTGTTACTATAAAAACACCCTGTATCAAATTTCAGCTCTCTCTGTCAACGCGTTCTCAGGCAGCGTCCAAATATATAGTGGAAAACGAAATTTTTGTATGGCAACCCCACGAAGTAGTTGCCCGATTTGTCTCATTTTTGAACTTACTTTTACTTTTTGTTTAAAGTCCGCTTACAAAATTTCAGCTCTCCAAGTACGCGCGTGCTCGAGTTATCGTGAGCACGGACGGACAGACGCACGGCCGGACAGACGGATAAACAAAAATCAAAATAAATTTTAATTTTATACGTGGGTGTCCCATCCATTTTTCTCTACTAGTATTATTTCTGTGCGTTACGAACGGAATGACAAACTTAGTATATCCTTTAGATTTCATCTAGGGTATAAAAATATATCTGGCATAATTTGAAAAAAGAGCATTAGTGATTTGATAACTGTTACTATCACCTCGTTCCAGTATTTGGTTTCGACCACTGACTTATAACAATGGACTGAACGTATTGCTATTTTCCTATAGGAAAGACTGGCACAAGTTTTACAGTTTTCTCTTTCGCCCTATTCCATTTGTAACTGAGACTAGAACTCGTGGTGTCATCTACAATAGCATCCTAACCTGGAATGATCTCATAAATTATGTGGTTGGACCACTGACTTATAACAATGGACTCAGCATATTGCCATTTTCCTATAGGAAGGATTGGGACGACTTTATAGTTTTATTTTTCGCCCTATGGCAGAGTTGGAGTTACCAACACGAAATATTGCTTACTGAACGTTTTCTTATGACATTTGATGTTTTTATGTTGACTGCAGATGCAATCACCGCAGAAAGAATAAGGTAAAGATAGTGTTTACCATGCTCCGTCTCTCTTGCCCGTACGCAGGATACAGGTAAAAACTTTGGAAAATTAAAGTCGGAAAATCACTTGAACACAAGAAAATATATTTTTTTAATTTAATTCGATTTTCGGGTGTAAAATTTCATCTGATTGGTTGAGTTTCACATGTTTTTTATGTATTTAAAGGGTGCTCTAACGGTGTTATAGAGAAACACAATATTTGTGCCACATGAAATAGCAAATTGCTGAGTCCATTGTCAGAAGAGGAGGAAGAAGTGTCGACGTTTGTTTCTGTTTTGTTTCTGTCTTCAAATTTTTTGAGTTTTCCGAGTTATTTTTATTTTTGTTGTGATCGTACAGTAAAGTTAGTCTCCTTAGTGTTTAATGTCAGCTTATTTGTTGAAGTACACACGGGAAATTGCCTGCTTTAAGGGTTTTAACCCGTTTCATCGCCTGCTTCTGTCAGACGTCGATTCCTGATCATCTTTTTCAACAATTCGAAATCTCTTCTAGAATCATACTTCGGAAAGATAAAAAAACTTTATTTCCTTCAGGCAGTATATACTCTGCTGAAGCTCTTAATTTTTCTGGAAATTTTCACACGAAATTATATCTTCACCGGAGTGCTACATCACCTCACTGCCTGAGAGTTTGTGCTAACGCTGATTGATTGCTCCAAGGCTGCCTTCGTGAAGAAACAAAAAAAAGATTTTCTTTCATAACTCTGACACCACTAACACCTGTTAACGCCTGTTTCACGGAGCACCTGTGGAGATTTTGCCTGTGTGATGAAATTTATTTGTATGCCATCGCAGCCCCACTGGGCATTTGCATCAGTTCTCCTCATTTGGTATAATTTTTTAATTTTTCTCCTAGTACACATACCATTTCCGAGACACATTAGCTGTGATACAATCCCCAATTTATCCGGAAATCGAGGACACCATTTTTCGGAACAAACTTCCAATTGCTCCAACCTGATTAGTAGTGACATAGGATTAGACACATTGATTTGAATCAATTGCTCCAACCGCATTGGTTGTGACTAAGGATTTAACACATTATTTTGAATTAATTGCTCCAACCGCATTAACTTGAATCTATCCGGTAACTCAGGACACTGTTTTTGTTTTTATTTTGGGACTGTTTCCTCACTACATAATGACTCGCTGTGGTTATGCTGATTGTTCCATCTCCGACACCAGCTCTTCCCTGATTGATTGTTGTGGATTGCGTGGCAGATCGTTCCATCCATCCTGTGTTGGACTCTCCAAATTCTGTCGTTTATCCACAAAGTCTGTTCAGGAGATCACCAACGCTTTCTCCTTTTATTGTACTGAGTGCAAGGAAATTACCCTTCCATATGTATTGCTTGCCATCAAATGTAACAATGATCAATTGAAGGACGTGGCCAGCAACTCTGACAATCTGAGCACTCACCTTAGTTCATTAGATCTACACAAACTGAGCTGGCCGCGAATATTGCATCCATGCCTTTCTGCTTTTGACGTTCTTTCTTCTAAAGCTCAGTTGACTATTTCCGCCGCTGCCAAGCTAAACAACATTGACGCCCTCGGTAAAAAGCTTGAAGATATTGAGATCAAACTTGACTTCCTCAGCAATAAACTCAAGAGCAGCTATTCACAAATGCTCAAACTCTTGACAACAAGATATGCAAGCTCTTCGATTCCCTCGCGTGCAAATTCATGGATTGGGCTACACATACGAAACATTATGAGGCGATCTCGTCGTCATTAAATAATCATCTGTCGGATTTAAAAACATACATCAACGATATCCCACATTCGATTAAAAACATCGTTCAGGATACAGCTTCTAAATCCGAGTACAATTCCATTCTTGTAAAGCTTGCTGATGAGGTATCTGTTGCAAAAATTTTAATTGGGGACATAGCTGATGAAATAAAGGTGCGGCCTGCTACCCAATATTATCTACCGCCTCCCACCACTTGCTGGTCTGATTTACGCAGTGAACTCAATGCAGTGCTTACTCCAAATAATGGGACTATTGGTAACTCGCCGGTGTCGCCCCTTAACGATATCAATGTGATTAATGATAACTCGTCGTCTACCTCTCTTAATAATGATAATGATAATAATGCTCAATCTAATAATGCTGAACTGCTAAAGAATACAGCCTCCGATAAAAGGACTTCTGCTCCAAAAAGAGGAACTAATGTGCCACCTATTATACCAGCTTCTAAGCCTCGTCGCAAGAGCCAGTCGCGCCATCGGAGCCACCTAATTTGCACCTTTCCGCTACCAATATCAGTCCGAGTGCCTCGACTGATGTCGCCTCAGGTAACGCTGTGCGTCAATTCTCGCGTGCACCTGCATCTAATTCTGCATCTAATTCCACAGCTATGAATGTTGCTTCACCTGCGTCCTCGTTTGGAAGTGGTATTGGTCACTCTTTGAGCACAGTACCAAAACCTTCGGTTATTTTCGTAACCTGTCCTCAGACGTTGTGTGAGGACATATTGAAATATCTAAGGTCCAGAGATGTTGCAGCGGAGAGTATTTCGTGTCGTAAGATTAGTAAATCCTCTAAACCGGTTGCATCCTTTGTCCTAACTGTTTCAGCAGATGTGCGGGACCAGTTATTGGATGCCTTATTTTGGCCCTCCGGATACTTTACTGAATTATTTGTGCCTTCTGAGCGCCATCCTAGAAATACATCCAAAACAAGCAATGCTATTCCAAAAACTGAAGTCGCTTTCCCTTTACTATAAAAATGTAAGGAGGATTTGGACAAAAACTGTTCATATCTTCAAGTCCTCTGTTGCAACTTGTTTTGATATAGTTGCTTTCACTGAAACTTGGCTGCATCATGGCTTTCGCGATGCCGAAATCTTATACAGTTCTTCCCAAATTTTTAGGAAAGATAGATATATTGACTCTGAAGCTCGCGGCGGTGGCGTATTCCTCGCATGTAAAAACCATTTCAATTGCACCCAAATTGTGGTTCCCAGTTTTTCCAACTCTCTTGACACCGAACTTATAGTACTTAAGCTGTCTCTCTTAAGACACGACTTATACACACTTTGTTGTTATATTGCTCCAGATTCTATAAATATTGTTGATGTCAAAGGTCAAAATTTATACGACCTGCTCATTTCAACTTCTAATTTTATCCATGGTAAGAAGGAGCCTCTTGCGAATTACTACTTATTGGCGACTTTAACTTACCCAATATACAATGGGTATTAAACGATGATAACGATGACTTTCTCCCACTTAATAATAACTTGACAATAAGAGAATCACTCTTTCTGGACACTATTTCATCTCTTGGTCTCAGCAAAATCAGTATTGTTAAGAATGACATGGGTAAGCAGTTAGACCTGGTATTTTCTACTAACACGGGTAACTTATTTGTTGAACCTAGCACAGTTATAATGTCTACTCTTGACAAATATCACCCCCCACTACTAATTACATATTGCTATGAAACCAAAAACTTTACAAATTATGACGAAACAGAATACTTTTTCAATTTTAGAAAGGCTAACTTTTCGGAACTTTCCAGTAGACTTACATCTATTGACTTTAACACATTACTGTCTAGCACTAATGTTGACGAAGACCTTTCAAAATTTTACTTAATTCTTTTCGATTTGGTTTCCTCTCACGTTCCCCGTGAGCGTCAGCGGCTCTCTAAAACGTCTCCACCATGGTTCAATAAAGAACTGAAAACTGGAAAAGTAATATGAGGGACAAGGACATTATAAGTCACAATAACTCCCTCATATCATATAATGAGTTCAAAGATCTTTCCTCTTCGCTCTATGACGAGTATATTCAAAGTATGCGTGCGAAATCATTTAGTGACCCACGTAACTTTTTTAAGTTTATTAACATGAAGAAAAAAACGGACAACTGCCCCAATACCATGAGGTAGAAGGATTTTGCTAGTGATGATTCGTCTAAAATGTGCGATATGTTTCCTTCTTTTTTAGAAACTTCAGTCATATGAACGACTCTCATAACGTTGCATTCACTATCCCTCCAATTTCAGAAGAGGATATACTTGATCATATTAATGGGCTTCCAAATGACTTTACAATAGGTCCTGATGGGATACCTCCAGCCTTTTTTAAGTCATGTTGTCTCTCCCTGGCAACCCCGCTGAGAACTATTTTCCAGAAATCGCTTTATAGTGGTTGTTTTCCTCAGCTTTGGTAAAATTCTTTTATCATGCCTGTCTACAAAAAAGGCAGTAAAAAAGAAATCTCTAACTATAGGCCTATTGGAAAATTATCTTGCATGCCCAGGTTATTCGAATCTATCATCTACTCTCCGGTATCAATTTCCTGCAAGAATTTGCTCTCTTCAAACCAACATGGGTTTATTTCGGGACGGTCTACAACGACTAACTTATTGGAATTTGTCTCTGATACTATTCACGGGTTTGTAAAATGCTACCAGACAGATTGTATTTATACAGACTTTAGTAAAGCTTTCGACAAGTTATCTCACTCCGTGATACTGTTCAAAATGGAAAAGCATGGGTTTCCCACAACGTTTCTAAAATAGACGGAGTCATATCTAGATAACAGAACATACCAAATCTATTTCCGACAATTCATCTCTAAAGTCTTGAAAGCTTCGTCTGGCGTACCTCATGGGAGTCATTTGGGCCCGTTGCTATTTATTCTATCTATTGACGACATTGTCTCTGCAGTGAAGCACTGCAAAGTCTTAATTTATTCTGATGACATTAAACTTTTTGCTGACATTAAATCTTTTAATGATTGTCAACTGATACAGGATGACCTCCACAAATTTTATGATTGGTGCAAAATCAATAATTTGGTACTCAATATCGACAAATCTGAGGTGATGACTTTCCACAGGAATCTGAATCGTATCTCTTATGTCTATGGGTTTTCGGCTTCCTCGATTCGCCGCGTTAGTTCTGTCTGTGACTTAGGTGTTAAATGTGACCATAGATTGAAATTTTAACTCCCACATTAACCACATGGTATCTAAGCAGTGGCGGATCCAGGGGGGGGGGGGCATGACACCCCCCTAAATTTGGAAAAAAATATTTAATTAATTGAGTTATATGAAGAAAATAATTTTTTTATTTTATACTTTTTTTTATTAATATAATTCATCTTAAAAAAAAATTTCTATTCCAAAACTTAAAAAAATAAAAATTTATTTCAATGAATGCTATTGTATGCATGTGATGTATGTGTATAGGTTTTCTCGAGATTTGAGTTGCGGACCTCAGCTTTGGGTGATCCAAGAGAAACACTTCCCAAGCCACGAAACAGAATCCCTCACTACCACATCATAGCCCTAACTTAACTTAGTCCTAACTCCTGTTATATTTCGGGGCTTACCTTAGCCGAAGGCAATCACTCTACGCCGCTTCAGGAAGCTATGATTAAGACAACTCGCACACTTTTATTTTATTTGTATATATTTTTTTTACTTTTGTTTTTGTTATGTACCTGGTAGCGTAGGACTCCGCCGACTTCGTATCCAAAGAATCACCCAATTAGGGGTAACTCAACTTCTGTTCGCACTTTTTTTTTTGTTAAATGACAACTCACTTATTTTTTTATATTTAACCTTGTTTTAATCAAAAAAAACTTCTTTCGCAACTTCCTAATCTTACTCTTAACAAACACTTTCTATAATATTTTCGAAAATCACAACCAACTTTGTTTTCTGTGTCTAATCTAAGTCTTATTGGAATACTGCCTTTTACATTTTCTAAAGATTAACCAACCGCACCGACGACGTACCCACTCAGCCTTACTCGACGTATATCACAATCCTCTTCTAGTTCAAAATCAACTCTTTTCTTTTAAGTAATACAACTCTTTTCTTTTTAAATAATACAACTCTTTTCTTTTAAATAATACAACTCTTTTCGCGACGTGCCGAACCTGATCAAAACCAAAAGTCACCTGTCTCACTTGATCACATTTCTTCTGTCGTCAAGCTTCGTTGTTCAGAGTAGAAAATGCTTAATTGCATTTTCTACCCTGAGAAAATTGTTAAAAATTATTTTGTTCTGGACTTGTTTCAACAAGTCCAGAATATTTTCCATCGGGCGGTGGCCTAAAAATGTTTTCAAAACATAGGCTTATGTCAAGCTCATTAACTGGTTTAATAAATTATCTCATAATTTTACAATTAAAGGATTTATTAAATAGTAATTGGACGCTTTTGTCAACACCAGCCACCGTCCTGTCGTTCTGAAATCGCGCCGCGCATATACATACAATGTATTTCGGCGGCGCGCATTTCTCACGACGAAAGCTTTTTGTGCAATATGTATGTACGTATGTACCTACATATTGTATTTTTCTTGACAAATCTTACTGGAGGTAAGATTTGTCTTTTTAGTTTTATTTTTATTAATTTAAAATATTTCCATGGCAAATTTTGCTGAAGGCAAAACTTGCCATGGGAATAATATGGTTAAATTTTGTGGCATGTGAAGAAAATTGCTGATTCAATTTTTCTTCACTTTTTAAAAGATAAGCTAACCATGTTTTAAGCATGGTTAGCTTATTGAGAATTTTGTACTAAGTCTTACGTTTTAGCATATGTATATGTGTATATGTCTTTTCACATATACAACATGCCGTCCCCCTTTGAATATGAGAGGTATTCTTTGAAGAGGAATAGTTCGCGGGGATAACTTTGTATCAAGATTTGTGCCGATCTTGCATTTTCCAGATGCCCTTTTCTTATCTGAGCCAACTCGCTTATCCGGTGTGTATTGTGGCTCATTCGAATTTAGTTTGAGTTAGAATAGACACCATGATGCTGGTTGCCGAGATCGTAGACGCTGACCATGTGCTCCGGAGTCCCGCCAAGCTTTCCACCGTCGTATATGGGATATGCGTTCTGCACGTTGTGCCTGGGTGGCGGGGCGCCATCCGGCTCATCTTGAGGAGGATCCGTAGGCGCTCCATTACCATCTGGTGTGCCGAGGCCACCGCGGGTTATTATTACCAGGTTCGCCTGCAACTCTATCCCCATCAGGGCCAAACTTGGACGGTTTGTGGTAAGTTTTCGTTTTGTTGTTGCTTTGACGAAACAGATTTTTTTGGCTTACCCAGTTTTTTGTTTTGCTTTTTTGTTGTAGGTGGAGCTGTTGTTATCAGCGGGATGCATGGACTTTGCGCCTGCTGCTACCCTGTCTTATCTCCACCGCTGACAGCCCTTCTCCGGGAGCTGATGGCTACTCCGCCCCTCGGCGCTGCTGACCTTATCGGTGCTGAGGTAGAGGCCAGGACCGAGAACTAACTCCAGAGGAGTCAATCCCAGCCTATATATTTTATATAATTTTTTTGTATCTATCCATCTTTTTCCATTTTATTAATAAAAGTCTTTGTATACTATTGCACATTTGGGGTTCATTTTTTTTTATGTATACTCCCGTTTCCCTTTGCAGTTATTGATTGGTGGGGGCCCCTATATCTTTGTCTAATTTTAGGTTTACTATGGCTGGTCTATCTATCTTCAAGCTTTTGAGCTGTATTTATGGGACGTTGGGTGGGTCCCCGCCGGGAGCCAGTGGGTGGTGATCGGCTTGGTTCACAAAATTATTTTGGTTTACTATTTTTTTTTGATTTTACCCTATTTCCGACTACTTGTTTTTAGTATATTTTATTGGCTAGGTTAGATTAATGCTATCTTTATATTTATTCATTATTATTATTATTCTTTTTATTTTTAGTAGCCTGGTAAACCATTTTTGTTGAGCTGTGGTTTTTACTATAGGTTTATTTAATTTTTACTATCTAAGTAATTAATTTGGCTTTTAATTGTAGCTTGTGGTTAATTTGTTTTCTTTTCAAATACCAAGTTATTTACACTCTTATGCCTCATGTATTCTGTATTTAAATTAATTCTAGTTATTTATATTTTTGGCTAGTAGGTATATACTACATTCTATTTATTTATTGTTATTTATTACTACTTTAGTTACTTTATTTTTACTTCTAATGCTCTTTTTGTTTTCTTTTGACATTTCAACTATTATATATATATATAATTTTTTTTTTTTTTTTTTATAACTTTTTCTACTTTAAGTAGAGTTTCTTTCATTCTTTATTTGTATTCATGTTTAATTTTAGTGCAGTTTTCCTTTTTTCTATTATTCTGCTAATATTCTATTCTAATGAACTTTATCTTTAATTTCGTTATTTTATTCATTTTTGTTCATATTTAATTTTCATGCATTTTTTCCTTAACTCTTATTTTTTCTATTTCTATTAATATTTAATTATAATGGATTTTTTCTCTACATTGTTTACCAGGTCTACTTTTGTTCGTTCTATGTTTAATTTGATTGAGTGGTACATGTTGACAGTGTCGGTGTTCGCACCTTCTAAACTAGCTGTACCGACTTGATCCTAGGTAGACTTTTAGCTCGCCTTATACTGGCTTGAGGAGCCGGAGTTTGCTCTTCTAAAGGGATTCCCTCTGTTGAAATCTCGGGGTTACCTTGTGGTTGATTTG
The DNA here is from genome assembly GCA_963930735.1 of Dioctria linearis. Classification (NCBI taxonomy): domain Eukaryota; kingdom Metazoa; phylum Arthropoda; class Insecta; order Diptera; family Asilidae; genus Dioctria; species Dioctria linearis. The sequence continues at coordinate 189,112,629 of OZ005741.1, read as the reverse complement.
CCTGTTGTCTCATCTTAATGAAAACAGGGTGTAGATATTTCCCTACTACAACTATCATTATGGCCAGGACAAGTAGGCTCGTAAATGATATAGAGGTTGTAGACAGGATGTGGGATTGTCTGCTTGATACCTTGTTACTATACTTGTCTAATTGTGCTGGATATCTTCCAGCGAATGTGTGCCAGTATAGATTGATTTATTGATATCGTCCCCTGTTATGATTTCGGTTTGTACACTTTGGTTTTGAGACTTGGGTAAAATTTCGGCTAGATTCAGGTTGAGTAACGAATGATTCAACTCAGGAAATTGTTTAGGCTGCGTAATTTTGAGAGGGTGTTTATTTTCACCTTCATACCTTAGCACCTTTTCCCCTATTTGCACCTGACATGGTTGCGTTATCTCTAGTATCCCCTGTCCCTCTAATTTTGAGATGGCAAAGTGATCTCGACATGTGATATGTAGTACCGTGGAGGTAATAAACGAGAATAGCCACGCATTGGGCTTGTTTAACTTTATCAACATGTCTCTTTGGGGAACTTGTACTCTAGACGTACCCTTGGGCACTTCATTTAAAGGATTGTACAACACTTTCAGTATACATTCATCTGAGGTTGTTGCCTTAATTATGGGGGTATTTAGTCGACCTATATATGTATTTTCCTCCATGCTATGAGTGACTTTCTTAAAGCTTTTCATATCCTCACCTTTTAATAAGAGGAAATCCTGTGTGTGAGCGGTATTTGCGACACAAGAATATCCAGGGTCTGGGATTATGGAATAATTTGCTGGCTGTGGTACTGGAAAGCATCGGACTTGCCGTAGCCTCATTCTGGGGGAATCAAAAATTGGGAGAGTTATTATCACCACCAATTTGTTCTGCATAAGGCGTGACTGAGCTCCTGCTGATTGGTACAGAATCGATAAACAATTTTGGTCGTTTAGACATTTCGAAGTTGATTTTCGATATACATCCAGCAGATTTTTTGGAGACACGAGGAGTGGGTGAATATGGTTGCCTTTAGTGGCTATTATAATGTCAAGGAGGGCTTGTTGACGGTATTCGACTTCGATGATTTGAAGCAATAAGCTCGATATGATCTCTTGCCTCAGCTGCCTTCTAGTTAGGTCCTCGGTCACAGTATGCAGATCGTTAATCTGGTGTGCTATGTTTTGCTGACGATCCATTAACATAGCCAATGGTTTTTGAATCTGTTCCAAGGTAGTTTTAACAACACTTATTTGTTGTTTCTCTAGCTCAGCTAGGGCTTGTGTGTTCGATTCAATTTCATCAAAGCGGCTGTATATCTCCTTCTCGTTGTTACTATGCATGGTACCAAATAAATAGTGCGTAGCATTGCCTATTCCGTCGAATAGTGATCTGGCCTTACGCCTTCCTGGAACTAATTCCGTAATGGTTCTCGTGCGCTTTTGTACGCTATCTATTATAGCGTGTATGTGTAGTTGCTGCACGTTACACAGGTCTTCTTTGTCCGTGATATTTATGCAGAGTTTATGCACTAAATGTTCTGCATGTTCCGTTAGTTTTATCTGTGTGTCTAACTCATCCAAGTCTATCTCCGTGAGAACATTCCAAGTGTTATGATACACCATGAGGCTTCCTAGATCCTCGAAAAATATGCCCGAGCTATTTAGCTTGGTTATAGCATAGGGTTTGTCGGCGATTTCTCCTGTCGGCGTACTGGATGAGGAGGGCAATTGCAATAATTTGTAGCGCCATTTCTGGGGACAATTCGGAGGAAGAAAATAATCCTTTAAGTATGACTTTACTTATTTCGTGCCGTTATTAAACCAGGCAGTGGAGTGGCTCCACCGCAAGTGTTCCTGAGAGCCGTTAAAATGGGATTAATTTGAAACAAACAGAGTAGGAATTTGAGTCAACCTGGTTCTGTGACAACATGTTTATTTCATTCGAAGTATGGTTTTAGACGGTTGTTATGTACCGTTACAATACGCTTACCAATTTTAATTGTGGTGTTCACTCCACTTGGTATAGCAGTTACCTGATAAGGTCCTACCCAGATTTGGGAAAGCTTATGTTTCCTGCTTTCGCTTTTAGTGAGGACCTTATCTCCTATGTGAAAAGTTAGGGGTCGTACTGTCTTATCATATTACCCCTTCGAGCGCTGTTTACTCGCTAATAAATTCTTTCTTGCCGTGGCGTATGATTTTTGGAGCTTATACTTTAGTATATGATAATAGCTCTCGTGATTGTAAACGGGTTCGGGATCCCGTTTTAAATTTGATGGGACATCCGCTGTGAAGCCGTAAAGGCAGTCCATTGGGGTAAGTTTAGTACCCTCGTGTACACTATTATTATACACGAATGCAGCGGTTCGTAGGAATTGGTCCCATGTTTTGGGATTTTCGTCTACGATTGTTCGCAGGTATTCAATCAGCGGTCTGTGCGCACGCTCTAGTGCTCCGTTAGACTGTGGGTGGTATGCCGAAGTCTGTAACTTCTTTACCTTTAGAAGCTTACATACCTTTTTGAATAGTTCACTCAGGAAATTTGTTCCCTGAGCGGTGACTATCCTTTTAGGTATGCGATAGCGTGCCACGATTTCGTCAAAGAAAACTTGCGCTACTGTGACTGCTTCCGCATTAGGTATTGCATACCAATCGGCAAATTTTGTTAAATTATCTTGGAAGGTCAAGATATATTTGTTACCTGATGTGGTCTCTTCTAATGGACCTACGATATCGAAGTAAACTTTGTCGAACGGTTGTTCTGCGATGTCCGTGATAACCATTGGCATTTTATATTGTGGAGATGCTTTCATCGTCTGGCACTTTGGGCATTTTTTAATGTATCTCTTGATATCACTAAGCATGTGTCTCCACCAATACTTGCGTCTTACGCGTTTGTAAGTTTTTATGACACCTTGATGGCCACCAAATGGAGAATCGTGGCAATCTTTTAAGATTGTCTGGATTTCTGTGGGGCACGTAATTACTTCGGGTGTCTTCCCTGTACTTATATTTTGGTCAAGCGTTGCTGGGGTAGGTATGTTTAGTTGGAGAGCCTGGAATTCGCTTTGATCCGCTTTCGTGTGCTGGTTTGTCTCCGTATTGGAGCCGCTTTTAGCCTCCTCGGCTTTTTGTTTCTGAGCTCGAGTCACGACGAAACAATGCGCGGATTTCTTTTTACTTTTCGTCTTTGGGGAATTATTTTCCTCCACATCTGAGTCCATGCTGTGGTGGACTAGGGCTTTTACCGTTAAGGTGTTGCATAAATCGTCTTCCTTTAATGCTTGAGGGATGCGACTGTGTGCATCGGCATTAGTGTTGTACTTCCCTGGTTTATATTCGATATTGTAATCGAATTCGGATAACTTGTGGTGAAATCTCACCAAAGGGGAAGTAGGGTCTTTCACATAAAAGACACCTTTGAGAGGTTTATGGTCTGTGTAGACCGTGAATTTCCTGACTTGAAGGTAGCATCGGAAATTCTTTGTTGCCCACACTATAGCCAACAGCTCCTCTATGGTGGAGTTAATACGTTCGGCTTTATTTAAAGTGCGGCTTGCGTAGGCAATGGGCTGGTACTTTCCGACTTCTCCTTGAGAAAGAACAGCACCTAACGCCTCATTACTTGCGTCCGTAGTGAAATTGAAAGATTTTGTAAAATCGGGATAAATTAAGAGAGGTGGGGAAATTAAAGCATTTTTTATGCTTTGAAATGCTTCATGCAATTTTTGAGTCCACGTGAATTTTACATCCTTTCGGAGTAAATTCGTAATTGGACGTACAATCTTGGAGAAATCTGGGATAAATTTTCTGTAATAGTTGGCAAGCCCTAAAAAGGATTGGACTTGCCTTACTGTTCTAGGAACAGGAAATGTTTGGACGCAGGCCGTCTTTCTTGGGTCTGGTAGAGCACCTTCACTAGAACATTTATGTCCTAGGTAAACAACTTCTCTTCGTAGAAACTGGCACTTTTCTGGCTGCAGTTTTAAGTTGTTCTCTCTCAACTTATTGAAGACTTTTCTCAACTTTTCGTTGTGATCATTTCGATTTTTACCATAGATGGCAATGCCATCTAGGTAGACAAAACATTCAAGGCCTTGTAGGCCTGTCAAGACGAAATTCATCAGGCGTTGGAATGTGGCGGGGGCCCCTTTGAGCCCGAATGGCATACGCTTGAACTCGTAGTGCTGAAAGCTGTCTTGTGTCGATCTTTCTTGTCGACAAGAACTTGGTGATTGCCGTTGGCCAAATCGAGTGTGGTGAAATACCTTGCGTGACCTAGTTGGTCGAGAATGTCCTCGATTCGGGGTAGCGGGAATGCGTCTCTGATTGTCTTTTCGTTTAATTTACGAAAGTCGACAATGACGCGCCACCTTTTTTCACCGTCGGGTCCCGCTTTCTTGGGGACAACTAGTAGAGGTGAATTCCAAGGGCTTTTACTAGATTGGACTATCCCGCTGTCTAGCATTTCTTTTAGTTGCTCGTTAATTACTTTCCGCTGTGTTTCAGGTAAGCGGTACATTTTTTGATTGATTGGTGCTTGATCTTCCACCAATGGAGTATTATGCGTTATCGCATTTGTATAGGTGAGCTTGTCACCTTTGAGGAAGAAGATATCGTTATACTCTTCGCAGAGTTCGGATATCGAAATTTTTTCTTCCGCGGTTAAATTTGGGTCTAGGCTGAGTTCTTGCTCTAGCATAGAAATACGCGGGTATTCTTGTGTTACATGTTGTAATATCGCCGTTTTGTCGGCTGAACCTTGGTTTGACTTCCTATTCCTTGTAAATTTGTGTCCTGAAATTGGATTGAATTTAATTAATTCCTTATGAGGCTTTATTTTGTTGTTTTTAGCATGTAACAGGGTACTTGCTTCCTGCTTTGCCGACGGCTGAGTTTGATACATATATGCGGTCTTTGCCTTAGGTTGTGTGGGATACTCATGCGCGCCGATGCTAGTATTTTTTGACCATGTAGGATTTTTTATGCTAGAAGACGGTGGAGTAATCTGCACCTTTAGTATAGGCTTTGGCGACTCACTACCGTTCATATATGGTCTTTGTTTATTTAAAAGGGATTTGTGGCTAGGAATTTTGGACGGTAGAGCTATATGCACTTTTTGGGAATTTGTCTCTTCTTGTGTATTTATTATTGGAATGTGCATGATTTTGTGGCCTTTTGCACCTGTTAATGGAACTATTGTGTAGTCGTTTACTGGATACAGCTGTAACTTTAAGCTGTGTATGACAACTTGGTGACTGTTAGCGTTGAGAATACTAACCAGCACTAAGTCTTCTCCAGATGATAGCAAACCGTTTGCAAGGAAGACTCCATCGCTTATCTCTTGGGATAAACAGAGCATTTCTTCCTTCGTTTGTAACGGGACTGGAGCAACAATTTCTGGCCGCGCAGGTATGTATATTGGTTCCTTCAAGGTAACCAATTGCTGCCTGATTTCGTCAGTCTCTTGTTTGTCCAGACAGCTTATATCACATTCCCTGAGCTCTTTTGGAGCTTGGCAGCCAGCTTCTCCTGTTGGAGGAGCCTTGAAGACACTGCAAGTGGATAGTTCAACCTGTTTAGGCTCTACCTCTTTTGCTGGTGTACTTACTTCGACTGCTTTGTTTGAATGTAGCTTGTCCGTTTCAAACTCTAATGGCAAGGTAAATTCATCTGGGTTAGTTTCCGTGCGAGGAAACCTTAGTGCTTTGTTTGCACCCTCAACGTTACAGTTGGTGGTTAGAAAATCATTTCTTAGAAGTCCATCGTCGGAAAGGCCAGGCAAGTTGTTTACGACTTGAAACTTGCCGGGGATTTTGTTTTTGAAAACGAAGTTTCCCTTGCAATTTCCCAGCGTCTTTCCGGTACCAAATGGGGTCTGAAGTGTATATCCCTCATTGTGGTTAACGACTTTGAGGTCTTTTAGTGACCTTTTCTTAATTATACTTACCTCAGCGCCTGTGTCTACTAATAGTTTAGTTTGGCCGTTCAGGCCTATGTCTAAAGGAAGTTTTACTGTAGCGACACTGGAATCGGGCTGCTGAGGAGACCCTATTTTATTAGTTGGGATATTTATAGTCGAGCCGGGGAGTTCTGGGTCGACTGAACGTCGTTTCCCTGACTCCGGGCTTCCCATTTTCGCCTTTAATTACATGCATTTACTTCATGTCCAGTTCGACCACAAAATTCACATGTTTTTTCTTACGTTATATACTCTGGAATTGTTATTGGGACTCTGCGGCTCTCTAGGGCGTTGATTCGATGGTCCACCATTGTTGTTTGATCTTTGAATATTGTTGTTGTTCCTCCTGCAGTCACGTATATCGTGGTTGTATATTTTGCAGTTCACACAGTACGGAGTATTATTACGTTTGAGGCAATCTGCGTATGTATGGCTTCTTAAATTACAAAAACTACAAGTAATTTTATTTATATAATTATTTTTATTGTTTACATTAAAATTTCTCTTTGGTGATTTTGGCTACTGTTTTATATTTGCCTGTGTGAACTGTGATGGAAATGTACTGGTGCTTGCATTTGTGGGCACACTATTTTGCCAGGTATCCTGTGCGAATGGTATTATGCCTGGATTATATATGGTGTGATTTGCAGGCGAATTATTTGGAATCCCTTGCGGATTACTTATCACAGGTGCATTTATTGACTGTGGTATTGTGTTCTGCACTGTACTGAATTGAAAGTGCCCTGGAGGTTGCAGAAATAGAGCACTTTGCTGGAGACGCTCCATGTCAAGCGCCTTTTGTACTAATTCGTCCACTGTGCCTTCTGTTAATGTCAGAAGGTATTGACACATATATGGGTTATTAACACCAGTTTTAAGTGCGTTTTTAGCAAAGTCTTCTAGCAGTGTTTTCACAGCGGGGGCTGCTGTAGCGCCATATTTGGACTCAGCTGTTTCATTACAGAGTGCCAGCATTTGTTTTACTCGTGCCGTGAAGGTTGTGAGATTTTCTAATGGATATTGCCTAGTTGTGATTAGCTTATTTACCAGTTCTTGGTAAGTTTCTCTGGGCAGGTACGTGCAATTCAACCTTTCTTCTACTTCCTTAAAAGTAGCCGGCATATATGAGGTAAAAAGCTGGTAAGCTTCGCCTCGAAGTCTTGTGGGGAAAATTTGTAGAAAAGCTGTTAATTCCTCCACTGTAATGCACTGTATGACCTGCCTGCAGCACCCTAGGAAGGTTTGGAGTTCAAGGCTCAGCTTTAGGTGCTGTCCTCCCGAGAATAGGGGAACCAGCTGAGCAGTTAACTGGGCGATTTTCGCGTAATCTGCCATGTCGAAATTAGGAATTTTATCTCTTGCACTTGGCGCTATGTGGAAGCTTGTATCTTCTAGACTGGTCTCCAGAAGGAAGTCGCCCAGCCAATTCAAAAGGACCTCACTCGCGGTGGAATCACTGACACTGTCGTTAATGGCACTTTCACTTAGCCTAATACTATTTTCTTTATTCAATATATCGAGAGAGTCCGAGAGTTCCCCAAACTCCTTCAAGCTTTCTTTGAATTTTTCAGTGCTTTCTTTAAATTTTGCTATCTGCTCGAGCCTTCCTTTGCGGGACTTCGTGAGCTGTTTATCAATCGAATCGCACTGTATAGTAGAAAAATTGGAGGAGTCTCGCACTTTCCCTTCTAAATATTTTAAATATTGCTCTAAATTTAAATTATTAGACCTTACTTGCTGGGGACCTGTCAGGATTGTCCCGCTCCTTAATGTGACTCCTGGTGCTGTTGAATTTGTTGGGGGTGTTTGACTGACACCCTCTGCTGTGAATGTTGCTCCCGCGTTGCTTCCTTGACACCGGGGCGGAATTTCCTTCGCGTCGCCTGGCGTGAAAGTTTGTTGTGGAGTTGATTCGTTGTCTTTTGACGTTGGCTGGTGGGATCCTTCCTTGCTCATTTACCACCGTGTGATACTTTGCAGCTAGGGGGCTCCTGCCGTCTTAATCCCCTTGGTTCAAATTGAGAGGGGGGCTTTTGCCGTCTTCGAAGTCCCTCTCAATTCAGGATCGCAGATAGATAGTCTTCGGCTAGACTTCTTCCTTCTCGTGGTGGAGGATTTCTTCAGTGCTGCCGGGGGGCCCTTTGCCTTCTTAAAATCCCCTGGATAAAGCTGAAAGGGGGGCTTTCGCCTTCTTCGCTGTCCCCTTTCAGCCCTGGATCGTTGATAGGGTTTTCGTTTCTCGCTTCCTTCCTTCTTCGTGTGGACCTCTATATTTTGGGCTGGGATGAAGCCCGCTATTTTCCACCTTTGGCACTTTGGGTGCTTTGATGAGGGGTGGCAGCTTGCTGATAAGCAGAGGCAGTTATAGCTGTCCGACCCCGAGCGTTGGGGGCGATTACACCAAAACAGGCCTAATCTGATTAACCCCTTGATGTTCGCAGGATTGTGGCTTTTCAAGCTCTTATGTTTTTCTTTGCTTTTTTGAAAAACTGGCTTCCACAATCCTACCGGCTGCGCCAAAATTTTATGTACCTGGTAGCGTAGAACTCCGCCGACTTTGTATCCAAAGAATCACCCAATTAGGGGGTAACTCAACTTTTGTTCGCATTTTTTTTTTTTGTTAAATGACAACTCACTTATTTTTTATATTTAACCTTGGATTAATCAAAAAACTTCTTTCACAACTTCCTAATCTTACTCTTAACAAACACTTTCTATTATATTTTTGAAAATCACAACCAACTTTGTTTTCTGTGTCTAATCTAAGTCGTATTGGAATACTGCCTTTTACGTTTTCTAAAGATTAACCAACCGCACCGACGACGTACCCACTCAGCCTTACTCGACGTATATCACAATCCTCTTCTAGTTCAAAATCAACTCTTTTCTTTTAAGTAATACAACTCTTTTCTTTTTAAATAATACAACTCTTTTCATTTAAATAATACAACTATTTTCGCGACGTGCCGAACCTGATCAAAACCAAAAGTCACCTGTCTAACTTGATCACATTTCTTCTGTCGTCAAGCTTCGTTGTTCAGAGTAGAAAAATGCTTAATTGCATTTTCTACCCTGAGAAAATTGTTAAAAACTATTTTGTTCTGGACTTGTTTCAACAAGTCCAGAATATTTTTCATCGGGCTGTGGCCTAAAAATGTAATTTGACGCTTTTGTCAATACAAGCCACCGTCGTGTCGTTCTGAAATCGCGCCGCGCATATACATACAATGTATTTCGGCGGCGCGCATTTCTCACGACGAAAGCTTTTTGTGCAATATGTATGTACGTATGTACCTACATATTGTCTTTTTCTTGACAAATCTTACTGGAGGTAAGATTTGTTTTTTTAGTTTTTTTTTTTATTAATTTAAAATATTTCCATGGCAATATTTTGTTTAATTACTTTCAAAGTCGGGGGCACTTGGGCTCGTATCATCTCCAAATCGAATTATTAGAGGATGAATGTCATCTCCCACGATTTCTTTCGGGAAATCATTTATTTGCAGTTCTTATGCATGTTGATCACAATTTTTCCAGTTTTCAACTGTTACGTTATTGATTGCTTCATTCGTAATTTTTTCCAGGTCTGTTATTTTAAACGTTGTATTTTGTTCAGCCTCCTCCCGTTTAATTTGTGCCCAAAATAAGCTCATGTTGGTGTTCTAATAAGTCCTGCTCTAGTTCATATTTTGCTTAAGGGGCTTGTGGTTATGTAAAATTTGCAGCAATTCATACGCGAATATTGTACGTTTGCCTTACCAAGCCACTCAACCATTTCGCTTTTTTTTTTTTTAATTACTTGAAGGGTATTTATCAATATGAACTGAATGGTAGCTGGCATTATCCATACCAATAACTGATGGTTCTTCCAATAAATTAAAAAAATTGTGTATGAACCAATTTTTAAAAACTTCAACATTCATTTGCTTATGATAGTCTACATCGAATGACTTAACATTTGCTCTAAACACAAGCTTACTTTCCGGTATAAATCCCGGTTTTGCTGATCCAGTATGACATATTATAAGTCTTCGTCCCTTCCCATAGGAACCTTAAGTCCCCCTGAAGTGCTTCCGTTCTGCCAAGAATAACTTCGAGAATGATTCTGATTTATCCATGTCTTGTCTAAGTAAAATACTGGTCTGGTATCACTCGATTCTGGAAGAAAGTTTGCTACTTCTCTCCTTGCAATATTTGAAACCGATTTCTTTTATAATTCTTCGCAATGAAGTTAGAGAAACTACATAGTCGATTTTGTGCTTTAAGTTTTGCTGCAATTTAAGTACAGTAGGATACCGCACTATCATAATACTCAAATATTGTTCTGCTTCGCAAAATTTGCCCATGCATATGAAGGATTCATGTTACATATTTGGTTTTCTAAAAATATGTGATAAGAAGAAATATTTTTCGTGGGCATGAAAATTTATCTATACACGAAGTTTATATTAGAGATAATGTGCGCTTTGGGAATGAATTTCTGTATTTCTTGAATTGCAATTTTCTTTTTTGCTGCGGGCCTTGACATCCTCCCGTGGTTGAGCATTTTGCTCAATAATGTTAAACATCTTGTTGAATTTCGAAGGAGAAATCTTCTTCCTTGGAAATGGACATTGTCGTTGGTTTTATGGCATTTATCGAACCCTTTGAATTCGATCTTAGTCGACTCCAGATAAGATATGCTGCAATCATCATTATGACTATAGTGAATTGGTGGACATCGTGAGGTTGTATTTTCACCGGGAGATGCTGATGTGCCTTTACGTCTTGTACTGCCTTTTGTCGGTCAGTAATATCGTGTAGTTGTTGATGATGTAATTTCAATTGATGTTCCTCAGGAGGGTGTGTGAACTTCTTTATGTCGACGGATAATGGACGATCAGTTAAGTTTATTGATGGCACAAAAGAAGATCTGACCTGTGTTGGATAGATGTTATGAGAGCTAATTGTCATCAACTCTTGTTCAAAAAAAGACATTTATCGTTGAATTTAAGCCATCCTGAGCTCTGGAGTGTTCTTTGAACCGTCCTTATTCCGCATACGATGTTGATCCTCGTTTCCCTTTTGATGGCATATATCCAGTAGTTTGGATTAAACAGTTGTATCCACTTCTGGGTGTCATTTATCTATACAACCTCACAATCTGATAGGTCTTCTTGATTGTTAATTAGATTAAGTTCACATTGACACAGATTGGCTTCTTTGTTGTAAATTGGTCGGACTTGGTTGCATAGATGACTATTGGTTAGACATATCACAAACCAACCAGACAATTTGGGCACTCACAGACAGGTCAAGCCCTGGTGGCTACCAAGTAGAGTTTTTTATAGAAACAGAGAAATGGGTTCATGAAGTCCTAGTAGAATTAACTCAGAACCTAGAACAATTTTGTCATGCTTTTTCCAACCGAATTGCACCTTGTTACCTCAATATCTGTTATTGGGTAATATTGATCACGATGAAGGATTACCAATAGGAAATTGGTTGAGGGTTTCATTGCCAAGAACGTGTTATTTCTCAGTACTGGTACTGGTAGCAACATGAACATTTCAAATTCTTCTCGAGTGAATAGTGGAAGTTGAATGTTGAAAACTATATGTCGCGGTGTTACTTCTCCGTGAACAGCCATTAAGCTGTATAATTGATGCAAGTCTGGATAATCATTCGATCCTGGCAGTCGCAACGTTGAGGGTAGGTGATTTTTGATATTGCTCAACTCATTCTTTAATTGCCTTGGTGTAAGAAGCATTGGATTGCTTCTCCCATTCCGGGTGTCGGTAATTACTTCTATTAGTGCCTCTTGTATGTGTTGATAGTTGGACATAATCAGTGAGGTATACATGGATAAAGTTGCGGTTAGCTGAGCTCTCCTCTGTTTTTCTATCACAGAGTTCGCTTCATGTACTTCATTAGTAAGTTGCTTTAGAGACCTTTCAAAGCCTTCGAATTGGCTATTAATTTGTTCCTGACTCTTTTTCATAATGTTGGTAGTTGATTCTATTAAGGAGGTTTGATTTTTCAGCAGTTGTAAGAGATAATCTTCGTTTGTTTTTATGTTATCTATTATTTCTGATGCTTGGTTGGCATAATTTTGGTCTAGAATACCAAGTAATTTATTTGCAATGTTGCCTATTATGTCTAAGGGTGATCTCCTTGTTCTGGTTGCAGTGTATTCATTTTGATTCAACAGAAGCTCATTGTTGTCCTTTATTTCATTCATGTGATAGTAAAACTGCTCTAATATTGCCTTACAGTACTCTCCATCTTCTGTGAGGTTACATAGGTGGCTAAATCGTTTTATTCCCCTTTCAAAATTCTTGAATTCCTTCCAGTAGTTTTTCAAATCATAGAATAGAAGTAGGTTCCATTCACTCGCCACAAGATTGGTGATACCCAGATTCTCAAAATATAATCCTGGTTGATGATCAAAGCGGATGATTTCTACTGGATCAAGAGTTCTACTAAAAACTGGTAATATCAGGGATGTTAGTAGAACTAAGCTTAGTACAGATTTTGAGATACGTGGTTCCCTTTGTTTCTTTTTTACTGGTTGGTCTGTGCCTATGTCTTCTTAATTATTCATACTCTGCTTGGGTGTGGTATGATTACTTGAAGACCTTTTAAGCCAATTTGAATTTATGGGTAGAAACCGACCTTTATATTGATGTTTTGTTGTTATTTTCGTGATCGGCCGTTGCATGGCCACAAGATTTGTATTAGCTTGGTTTTTGTCTTCTTCCCTTTCATCTTCTGTAACTGGCAAAGGAAAAAGTGCGTGAATAGTTCTACGAAAAACTCCAGATGCTGTCCTTACGTCTGCCACACGCAGTAAATCATCGGCACCTTTGATGGCTTCAGTAATTCGTCCTAATTGCCATTTAAGCGGAGGGAGGATATCATCCTTTATAACTACAATGGTACCTGGCTGTATGTTTTGTGATCGTAATTTCCACTTATATCGTTGTTGTAATTCACCCAAGTATTCTTTTGACCACCGCCTCCAAAATTCAGTCCTTGTATAGCTGACTAGTTTCCATCTTTCCAGTAAGTTCGTTTTCACTGGGTTAGCAGTTGGATCTAATAACGATGTAAACGGTTCCCCAATTATAAAGTGTCCCGGAGTTAGAGCAGTCAAATCATTAGGGTCTGACGACAACGGCGTAAGTGGTCTGGAATTTAATACCGCTTCTATTTGTACCATTACTGTTCCAAGTTCTTCGTATGTGAGTGATGCTGAGCTTACTGTTCTCTGCAGCAGATGATTTGCAGATTTTACGGCTGCTTCCCATAAACCCCCAAAGTGGGGAGCTTGTGCTGGAATGAAGTGAAAGTCAATCGTTTTAGTGGTACTAAAATTGACAATTTCCTCCCTTGACTGCTGAGACTCGAGTATTTGTTGCAGCTCTTCCAGTTGATTTCGAGTACCAACGAAATTGGTTGCATTATCACAATATATGTTTCTGCACATTCCCCGTCTTCCGATGAACCGTTTTAATGCGCCGATGAAACCATTGGTGGTTAAATCGGATACGACTTCAAGGTGTACTCCTTTAGTTGCGAGGCAACAAAATACCGCTACATAGGATTTTTGTGGACGCTTTCCTCTAATTTTATAATGGGTCCAAATTGGTCCACAAAAGTCTACACCTGCATTAACAAATGGTCTCGCAGGTTGCACTCTGGTTGAGGGTAGACTACCCATTAATTGAGAGAGCGGACGAGGTTTAGCCCTAGCACACCTAACACAATGGTGGACTATGGATCGTGCAAGAAATTTTCCTCTAACTGGCCAGTAGCGCTGTCGAGCGATGGCAAGAAGTGTTTGTGGACCGCAATGAAGTTGTTGGATGTGTAAATGATTCAGCAGAAGTTTTGTGAATGGATGTGAAGCAGATAACAATATTGAGTGTTTGGCGTCAAATGACAAATTCGAGGCTTCCAATCTACCTCCAACTCGCATAATATCCTTTGTGTCAAGGAAAGGAGTAAGATTAGTCAATTTGTTCGTATTACTGACGAATCCATCCCTTTTTAGTTGTGCCAGTTCATCCTTAAAATCTAATTGTATGGTCTTAATGATACCCTCCTTTTCTGCTTTTAGTTCCGTAACACTGAGAGCCATGCCACTTATCCTTTCGGACTTCGCCGTTCTGATGTTGTAGTATATAGGTAGTGATGCGTTGAAGACAAGGGAAAGAATTTCTGTGGTTTATTGCCAAGAGTAGCGGTGTGTGATCCTTTACTGACAGCAGTGTAATTCAACACGTCCTTTTCTCCATATCATCTTCGGAAATAGGACTATGGGCAGTACTTGGTGAAAATTTAAATGTTGGTTCTCTTAGAAATCGTGGACCGTTGAACCATATTTCAGAATTTAAGAGTTGGGTAGAACTTGCTCCTCTTGATACTAAATCCGCAGGGTTTTCCTTAGAACCGACATGTTTCCATCTTTTTATGTCGCTTAATTATTGAATGCATCCAACTCGATTTGCCACAAAGGTTTTAAATGTTGATCACTCGGACTGCAACCATGAAAGTACAATTGTTGAGTCAGTCCAGTAATATGTGTGTGCGCAATTTGTCTCCATACTCCATACCTTTATGAAGACGATCAGTTAGTTCTGCTAAAAGTTTGGCGGCACAGAGCTCGAGACGTGGTAACGTCGTTGATTTGGTGGGTGCTACTCTCGATTTTGAGCACATCAATTGAACAGTTATGTTTCCATGATGATCTATTGTCCGTATATATACTACTGCTCCATAGGCCTTTTCTGAAGCGTCCGCAAATCCATGCATTTCCCTTGTTTTTACCTTGGATTTGGAGCACACATACCTCGGAACTGTCACATTGTTAAGTTCCTTTAACTCATCACGAAACCTTACCCATTTAGTATGAAATTTAAATTTTAAAAGCCATAATTTATGAAGAAATTTTTTTGCTTGAACGATTACTGGATTAACGATGCCGAGTGGATCGAATATATGGGCTATATCTGATAAGGCGATACGTTTCGTAACTTTAGTTCTTTCTGACCAGTTCGTTGTGATTGCGAAGACGTCAGATTGCGGCCACCATGTTAATGTCTTGATATGACCTTCTTTTTCATCATCCAGGTCTAGTTTTAGTTCAATGTCATTTTTTGGAACATGTTTAAGCAGTTCTGGATTATTGCTGCACCACTTTCTCAAGCGGAATCCTCCCAATTTAAGAAGCTCTGTCAGTTGTTTTTGCATGTTTAAAGCCTCCGTCATGCTGTCACTGCCTGTCATGACGTCATCTACATAAAAATCCTTTAATGCTGCCTTGGCTCCGAAAGGGTATTCTTTGTTATTATCCTCTGCCAATGACCGTAAGCACTTTATTGCTAAATATGGAGCAGAGGTAGTGCCATATGTTATTGTTTTCAGTCGATAATGTTTAAGTTGCTGTTCTGGATTTTCTCGCCATATTATCAATTGCAGATTTTAATCAGTATCGTTCACCCTGATTTGTCTATACATCTTCTCGATGTCAGCAGTGAAGACATATTTATGAAGACGGAAGCGTATAACAATAGTGAAGAGGTCATCTTGAATTATGGGACCATTGTACAACACACCGTTAAGAGATTTGTTTGTTGTAGTTTTGGCAGAGGGGTCGAACACTACCCGCAGCTTAGTCGTGCTACTGTCTGGTTTATGCACGCAATGATGTGGAATAAAGTAATGAGGATTAGAAATAGATCTTGGGTCTATTTTTTCCATATGGTTCAGTTCCTCATATTCCCACATGAATGCTACATATTGATCTCTAAGCTCTGGATTCTTCATTAATTTTCTTTCGATAGAGAAAAATCGTTTCAGTGCTAAGATCACAATGAATCTTCCCCCCTTGTCTCGGAGAGTTGTTTCCTCGAAATGTTGCTCACAGTACCGTTCCGCAACTGTTATTGGTTGTTTGACTGATTCGGCTTCCTCTAGTGCCCAAAATCTCTCGATCCGATTATCTATACTAGCATTTCTGATTCCACAAAATATTTCAGGGAGTGAGTAATTTGAAACCTTACCCATTATTAACCATCCGAGTACAGAATTCTGTAGAGTTGGAAGGGAATCGTTAAACTTAATTTGTCCAACTGCCATAAGAGAGGCGTATGTTTCTGCACCAATTAACATGTCGATTTTCTGTGGGTTGTTAAACTGTGGGTCAGCAAGTTGAATGTTGGACGGAATAGGCACATTCTCAATGTCGATATATTTATGTGGTTGATTGCTTGCAATAGATGGCAACACAAATGCCTCTAAGTGTACCTTATAGCCACTGGTACATGAATTGAGGCTTATATTTACCCTTCTTTCAGCTCGCTGTTTGGAGTTTCCAATTCCAGTTATGTTCAGCTCCTTATTTACGTGATTAAGACCCAGCCTTCGCCACAGCCTGTCAGAAATAAAATTGGACTGTGATCCAGAGTCCAAAATGGCCCGACATTTAGTTGCTTGACCATACTTGTCCAGTACGTAAACTATTGCAGTTGCTAGAAATACGTATTTATTACTCTTCTCAAGAGGCGGAGATGGTATGGCTGCTGCCAGACTTATTGGGTGGCCTTCAATTATTGTCTGATTAACGGGCCCTTGCGATGGTTTTTGATTTTTTGGCTCGGGTTTTGTTGCTGGCCTTGGTTCATCGAAATGTACTAACGTATTATGCATTTTTGAGCATTTTGAGCAACTTCTTGAGGTACATTCAGACGCAGCGTGACCAGATCTTACAATTAGACAGTTCACACAGAGCTTATTTTTCTTTAAGAAGCTGAATGACGAGATGAACTGAAGTTCCTTGGGGGTTTGGAGGCTTTGTTCGCATAGTCCGTGCGTAATTCTGTCTAATTTTTTGAAAGTTAAATGTAGTAGGATGGCATCCCACGCTGTTGTTTCTATTCCTACATTCTGAAGGCCCAATATACATTCCTTGGTTACATCATGCAGAGATTTGACTGCTGATGCTGATTCCGTATGGATTGTTGGTTGAGCAAGTAATTTGTTCAGTAAAGCCGTTATAGTAGTCGTTTATTGTTGTAACGGTTTTGTAAAATCTCCCATGCTGAAATATAATTTTCTCCGGAGACTGGTAGATAGCATATTAGTGCTTTAGCTTCACCACTCAAATTTCCGATGAGATAAAACATCTTTTGGGCGTTACTTAAAGGTTGATTATGAATCGTTTGGGTATAAAGGTCGAAAAATTGATTCCATTTTAAATAATTACCATCAAACGTTGATATAACAATTTTTGGTAATTTCATCTGTGGACTATGGTTGGTAGCGGTTTGACAAAATTGTTCTAGGTTCTGAGTTAATTCTACTAGAACTTCATGAACCCATTTCTCTGTTTCAATAAAAAACGCTACTTGGTAGCCACCAGGGCTTGACCTGTCTGTGAGTGCCCAAATTGTCTGGTTGGTTTGTGATATGTCTAACCAATAGTTATCTATGCTTTTAATCTTGAGCTCGTAGTATGCTCTGGGATGGGCTTCTTGTCTTGTCGTTTGGATATCCTGCAGAAGACTAGTAAGAGATTTGATGAGAACTTTCTGCTTTCTTGTCAACCCTTGAAGTTGTTCATCGATATCTTCCTCATATTCATTGATTCAGCTGCAGTTGACTACTCCCCTCTAGTTGTAAAGATGGTTAATGTCTTTATCTTCTCTTTAGTTTTCATGACACCACCCTGTACCTTCTTAAAGAAGTTGCTTGTGAAGTACGCATTGTTCGGGTCCGTATTTGCTAATTGTTGTAAACGTTCATCATTAGTCACAAACTTGGTCCATTCGGCCTCCAGAGTATCAAGCCTTGTTTTCAGGTACTCTGGTGTCTTTCTGTCGATTGAGTCCTTCTTATAATTAGAAATGAATTGCCCGATTGCCTTCCCAATCTTCCGCTGTTCGGCAATGAGGTCCTCCATGGTTGAAGTGGCTATTTGTGGAGTCACTGGCTTCCTTGCTTCCTTCTTTGGGCCAAATCCGTTGTATCGTAGCTCTGATCCCTTGGGGCTGGTTCCACTTCTGGAATCACTGGCTTCCTTCCATCCTTCTTTGGGCCAAAGCCGTTGTATGGTAGTTCTGATCTCTTGGGGTTGGTTCCTCTTCTGGAATCACTGGCTTCCTTCCTTCCTTCTTTGGGTCAAAGCCGTTGTATGGTAGCTCTGATCCTTTAGAGCTGGTTCCTCTTCTGGAATCACTGGCTTCCTTCCTTCCTTCTTTGGGCCAAAGCCGTTGTATGGTAGCTCTGATCCCTTGGGGCTGGTTCCTCTTCTGGAATCACTGGCTTCCTTGCTTCCTTCTTTGGGCCAAATCCGTTGTATGGTAGCTCTGATCCCTTGGGGCTGGTTCCTCTTCTGGAATCACTGGCTTCCTTCCTTCTTTGGGCCAAAGCCGTTGCTGTAGCTGTGATCCCTTGATCACGTGGTCACCAAATGTTGATTTAGAGTGGATTGGAGCTTTTTCCAAACCACTTTAGTCTGCCTGCTATTACAACCTTACCACTTGTGGGGGGATAGAAATAGCTTCGTAGTAGCAAATAAAGACGTAGAACTTCGTATGAAGGTGTTTATTTCTTTTCTAAGTTCTATTTTGTTAATTGCTATGATTTATATACAAATTTTTCCTGTCTAGCATTTAATTTAATTTTCATATTTTTCCCACAAAAATATTTTCTCAAAAAATTATGCTTACTCTTCAAAAATTTAAGCTTCGCAAAATTTGCCTATGCATATGAAGGATTCATGTCACATATTTGGTTTTCTAAAAATATGTGATAAGAAGAAATATTTTTCGTGGGAATGAAAATTTATCTATACACGAAGTTTATATTTGAGATAATGTGCGCTTTGAGAATGAATTTCTGTATTTCTTGAATTACTCTTTTCTTTTTTGCTGCGGGCCTTGACAACATCCTTACCAAAATCGTGAAAGTTTGTAATTCTTTTATCTCTTTTATACCTTTTCCTGGGTGAATCAAGATCTTGTTATGCGTTTAACCGAGATCAGACTAACTCCACATATCCTTGACGTCGCTTCCTGGGACCGAAAAAGATTCAAGTCCTCTAAATTAAATCGTCCTTCCTTCTCGTGATTCTCAAGATAATTATAAACTTCAAATATTATTTCTTTGCTTTGACTTCTTAAGACTAAGAGGGTTTGAGGATGAGGTCTATGGGGCTGTTCCTCAGAATTTATATTCGCGTAATGGTTTAATTTTATAAATAAAAATAATGAATGACTGGAGTGGACTGTACTTAACCCCGCTGGCTTCCGCACGATTGAAATGGCAAATTAAAGTAAACAAACCGAAAATTTGTTTTTAATTAAAATCTTATTATTAGGGTGCAGAAGATAACAATATTTTTATACAGCAGTTTCTGTATATGCTAACAACACAACGAGGTGTTGCTACTATCGCTCAAGAAACCGAAGTGGCTGAGTACATTATATTACAAATTAGCAAAAGGGCTCCCAGTATCTTTTAACAATGATGACACTGATAAGAGAAGTTGTTCTGCTATTATACTCTATCTAA
The DNA here is from genome assembly GCA_963930735.1 of Dioctria linearis. NCBI lineage: Eukaryota > Metazoa > Arthropoda > Insecta > Diptera > Asilidae > Dioctria > Dioctria linearis. The sequence goes on along the minus strand of OZ005741.1, from coordinate 189,093,122 downwards.
TAAGCCAATACAATGCAAAGTTATAATGTGTAAAGCAAAACAAGAGCGAATAGAAAAATTGTAAACTACAAAGCACTTTATAACTAAGCAAAGTATGTACTAGATAAATGAATAATGAAAGAAATATCAATGAAACAATTCAAATTCAAATTTTATTTTGAATATTTTTCCAAATTGATATTGATTAATTTAATTTCAAAACCAAACAAATATTGTCACTTAATTTTACCGTCTTAATATTTTTTTAAAAGTAATGCGTATATCTTATAACCTTCCTCAAACTAGTGAAATTATTTATTTTTCCGCGGACGGGAATCGAACCTACACTTGTTAGAATCGCTCAATGATGGAGAACAGAAGAATCGTCAAAAGAAAAGTTCTTAAAATTCTTCTGTTCTCCATCATTGAGCGATTCTAACTAATGTAGGTTCGATTCCCGTCCGCGGGAAAAATAAATAAAATTGAATTTACAATTTATTTGTGCGCTTTCATCGTTACTGGTTAATGCCAGCTGAGAGCAAACGTGGCTTAGTAGGCTAGTTACAAATTAATAAATGCAAGAAGGAAAATCATCTATCTCGTTAGCTCAGTGGTAAGAGCAGTCTCCCGGCAAGCGGAAGGTCCCCCGGTTTCAAACCCCAGACGAGGCGTTTGTTTTTTCTTCGTGTATTATTGATTTGATTTAGAATATTTAAAAATAGAAGTTCTCCATCATTAGTAAAACTAACTCCAAAAGTTGCGCAAATGGACTTGCCAAAACAAAATGAATATATGTATGCAATCTTAATAACGTTATATGACACTTTTTTAATAATACTGAAAGATCTTATAATAGTATAAGAAAGCATTACAAAAACCGTATAACTACACAAACCCACCCAAAACAAGCCCAATTGTACCTGTGGAAATATACTCCAAGATATATGAGATGTCTATTATTTACAGGAGTTAACCGTACACTCTATTTCAGCTTTGTCTTAAAATCTTGTACTTTACATGTGAAAATAAATAAACTTTTCAATTACTGTGGGAGTAATTTAATATAAATTTAATTAGTAATTATCGAGAATATAAAATGTATTACTAAAATTACCAGAAATACAATAGTAATCCAAAAACTTCAAAATTCAATTTTTTTTTTATTTGTAATACCCTCTGAAAGCTCTTTTACAATTAGGAATATACCCTCTGGTGACCTTGATAGCTCATTTTTCGTTGCGTTGACTATAGTCGCCCGCCTGCCTAATATGTACATGCACATCTCTGTTGCCCGTCGAAAACAGCGTACGAGATAAGACGTGCGGCAGAGACAGCGCGCTATTATTTCCAAATTAGCCGATTTTCGACGATAGTCTCTCTTACAATCTGACGAGTAAGACAAGAGTACGGTAAGCAGAGTAACAAGGTATGCCTACTAGTTATTTTAACACTTGAGCTCTTATATAACGGCATCACAACTTATATGAAGAATTCATAAAAATTATTAAAATAAAATATTTGGTAACAGCTTTGATAAATTACAATGGATAAAATCATAAGTAAATAAAAATTATAATACTCGTATTTTGAAATTTTTAGAACTACCTGAAAGCTTAATAAAGAAAAACTTTTTGCAAGCGATCAGATAGAAAATTATATATTTACTTCTTTAGTAAATATCTAATTCTGAGCTAATCACAAAGGTGATTAGATCCATCAACTCACTATTTAATTGCTGATATTAATATGTTTTAAATTAGTTACTATAAAATACCGGTTACGTAGTATACTTTAATTTCATTCAATAATTCATATCTGACAACGCCGTAAATAGTAATTTTACGCGTTCTTATTTCACATTGTACCAAATCGCTCTTAATCACTTATACAGGTGCATTCAGTCCATGTTAAGTGGGAAACACAATTGCACCGTTTCGATCCGATACGTACAAGTGTCAAATTTGCTTATATGAGAGTACGTGTAATTTGACACATTCGCCGAAATGGATCGAAACGGAGAAGTTGAGCAAGTTTCAAGTTTTACGGCTGACATAACCTAGAAAAATTATCTGTTTAACGTTTGTGTATAACTCACGTTTTTATTAAAGAAATTGAAAAAATATGAAGAGCTTTATGACAAAGGCAACAAATTTTACATGGATGTATAAAGAAAAGACAAAATCTGGAAAAATTTCAATGAGAAATTTAAAACTGATGGTAAGTTTGAACGGAACAATTGTGCTCATGCACGTAACGGATCGAATTGAATCGAATCGAATTGAATCGGAACGGCGGAATTGTGTTTGGCACTTTAGTTGGCTTGTATCAAAACCCTCGAGAATACTTCCCAAGCCATGAAACAGAGATCTATATGTATGCGTTCGGAGTCCGTTCTTTAAAATGTTCTATATTGATGCTTATGGAAAAGTGCCAAACAATGACTTTATATATGTCATAGAGCCTAAACTACTATCCATACAGGAAAATAGTCTTCTAGTAATTTAAAGCTTGGTTCCTTACCTTCCCAAAGGCTACACTTCCTATATACCTTACTTAACAAAATAATAAAATAGTTTTGATCTCAAAGTAACCTTACCATTTCACGCTCAATACCTCTCAGCTGAGTAATAAATGCATGTGTGTATGTGCAGCTATAGTCCGAATCTGTAGGCAGCTACATTCGATATCATCAGCCCACGGCATCCCGTGACGGTGCAGCGACATTGCAATGATTACTCAGCTGAGAATTTTTGTTTGAGGAATCGTAGTCGTTTGGTTAAGGTAATTTTTTAAAATAATTTCGTTAGAAAAGGTATGAAAATTTTGTTACGGTTCGGAAGATAGGAAAGCAAGCTTAAGATTAGTAGAAAACCATTTTTCTGTATGAATAGTAGTTTAGGGCGGAGGACCTATTCAAATCAAACTTTTGTTTTACATAAGAATACTGAAAATATTTTAGAATGTAAGGACTACGTTGGGCCTCGCATGTGGTAGGGAGGTGGTCTGTTTCATGGCTTGTGAAGTATTCTCGAGGGTTTTGCTTGCATTCAATCAGTCGAGTTAGCTGTATTCACTTACGTTTCAACTACTGCCGAAGCTAGTACATAGTACATAAGTACAATCGTATGATGCCGTGACGCACAAGATGGTCTACCGTGGTTCAGTTACGCTTCTCTCGAATATATATGTGTGTTTGCAAGAACATAGATTCAGAGCATTATTAGAGGAATGTTAATTTGATCTTAGGGGCCTAGTATTTCACGCAGAGGTAATGAGGTTAACCAAAACCCTAGAGAATACTTCAGAAGCCATGAAACAGACTCCCTCACTACCACATGAGAGCCCCGATGGAGTCCTGATATTCTAAAATATTTGCAGTGCTCTTATGTAAAACTGAATAAAGTTTGATTTGAATAGCTCCTCCGTCCTAAGCTACAATTCATACAGAAAAATGGTTTGTGATAATCTTAAGTTTGCTTTCGTATCTTCCGATCCGTAATAAAATTATCGTACCTTTCCTAACAAAATTATTTAAAAAAATTAATCTGAACCAAATGACTACGATTCCTCAAACAAAAACGATCAGTTAAGTAATCATTGTATATGCCGCTGTGCCGTCATGGCATGCCGTGTGCTGATGATATCGAATGTAGCTGCCTACAGATTTGCACTCCAACTGCACATACACACATGCAACTATTACTCAGTTGAGAGTTATTGAACGTAAAATGGTAAGGTTACTTTGTAGTCAAAACTATTTTATTATTTTGTTTAGTAAGGTATATAGTAAGTGTGGCCCTGGTAAAGGTATGGAACCAAGATTTAAATTACTAGAAGACTAGTTTCCTGTATAGATAGTAGTTTAGGCTCTATAGCATATATAAAGTCAATTTTTGGTACTTTTGCATTTTTAGCGAACGGACTCACAAGGCACACATACATATATATTTCTGTTTCATGGCTTGGGAAGTTTTCTCGAGGGTTTTGGGCGAACCGTTTAAAAATGTGGTATCACAATGGACCACAAAAGGTCTAAGTGAGGTTGATCGCAGGAGTTCGCGCGATGGCCAGTACTCTAACCTAACTGTTTAAAACGATTTTTGGGCCTGAAATAAAAGAATTTATGCTAACTGTTAACAAATCATATCTATCCTGAGTTGAAAGATGATAAGTGGGTGTGTATTTTCCTTTTTCTCTCTTATATTACAAGAAAACTAAATGAATTACTTTTGCAACTTCAAGGAAAGAACAAAACATTGACTAAAATGGTTAGCAACGTGAATGCATTCAACGGGAGACTTACATTCCTCGAAGCACAATTTGGGAAATTTAAAAATAGTAAATAAATCTAGAGATAAAAACTCATATGAATACGATCAATATGCTAATAAGATGTCTCTGTTACGAAATGAGTTTGACAGAAAATTTTAAAAATAGTGGAAATAATATTATTCACGTCATTTCCATTCAATTATGAAACAAACATAACAGAAATATCAATAAAATTACAAGATTTTTTTGATATGGTCCAAATACTTGTTGAGAATGAAAACCTTAAGGGGAGATATACACTTAGGAGCGGGAAAAAAGGTAATTTTTGTGAATTTTTTCAAGGAAAATTATTTGAAATTTCGGATTGGGGCTTTAATTATCTAAAGGTATGTACATTCTAAAATACGCTTAATTTTCTTTACTTAAAAATATCAAAAATATACATATATATACTGTATGATCCTTGGAGCGTTCTAAAACAAATCTGCGTATACGGTACCCAAGCGGCGTGTCTTCAAAAATCATCAAAAAAGAAAAACCAACAAGATTAATAAATTAAATTTGGGCCAAAAATTTGTTATTATTTTGCCTATAAAACAAAAACTAAGTACCCGAAAAAAAATCCTATGACAAGTCCTAGATAATGGTGTATAGAACAACCACAACAAACCTCAAGGCAATCGATTCATTGGTTTTTGAGAAATTTTGGGTACCGATTTGATAAACCTAATTTTGAGAAAAATTTGTTTAAAATTTGGGAAAGAATACACCATGAAAATGCACTGTAACGCACAGTTGCATGAATGGCAAGCTACTGACAAAACGTTCCCATTTCTGGCAATGAATAACAGTCAGATGGAATTTCCGTTATACCTAGAGCCAAGAATGCCCAAAAACACAATAAAATAAAAAAAAGGTTTAGACACGCTTTGTTCGAAAGGTCGCTTGCCGCTACCTGCCTGTCGGCTCGGCGCCGCACCTTCAAGAAAGTGCAAAACTAAGAAAAATCGATTTTTTGCACCATCTAGGCTTATATTTCCCCTTAACTTAAAATTTGATATATTTTTGAAATCAAGCGATTCGTCTCGAAAGAGTTATTGGAGTTTACTTTGTGAAGAAAAATATCCATGTTTATGGAGATGTGCAGCATATTTAACCATGAATTCAAACCAAACAAAACATCGCTCCCGTTTGACAGATAACCATTTGGCAGCATGTTTAATAAAAAAATAAAAGAACATATTATTTTAGTTATAAACTAATTATTTTGTGAGAAGAAGTCGTTGTTTTCTCTTATTAAAATAACTTGATATTGAATATGTATTAGTATTATCTATGTTTATTTTAAGTTTAAACTTATTTTTTGCTTTAAATTACTACTTTTCTTGTGATCTATTAACACATACGATGTTGGTAGACCGCCGCCTATAATTTAAAAAAGTGGTCGCTGTAGCGACCAAAAGTTTGGCCACCCCTGATATAGACCAACTCTTAGGCATTACCTCTTTGTCTTGTCGATGATGTAGATTATCCCAAAGCCATGAACTCTTTATAGAAGTGGAGCGGCTACTACAGCTCTTACTCCTACTCTTACTGTAGAGGGCAGCAGCTATATCGAAGAACTTCTCAACTGATAGACCAATGTATCTTATAATAGAACGGGTACTGCCCGATGTTAGAACGTACACTCAAATTTGAATTAAGTGAAAACTGAAATGAATGCAATGGTTATTTTGGATTCCAGATCAGTGGTCTATCTTTTTAATACACACTTTGTCCACTTCCTTATAACTATCACTAAAACTATCACTCTCATTTCTAAAATTGCCAATGGTAGTATCAGGATGTGTTTATCACATTTATTAGGTCAGAGATTAAGGCGTACCGGAAAGCACACTTATCGGCAGAAAGTTATAAGATTGGCAAGAATATGATATGAATAAAGTAGATATACGTAAAATAAATATATAGAGTAAAAGTTAAAATCTGATACAAGAAATATTTGCATTCAAAACTTAAATATAATAAAATAAAATGTTATAAGTGACTGTTTCGCGCCGATTTAATACTTGGCACTTGAGAAATTGGCTTTAAGTTAATATTAATATTTTTGTTCTAATAATTGGTTAGAGCAATTCTTTATTGCCGTCGAGAACAGAAATAGTGTGTTAATGTTAGTAATTTGTATCGCAGTCAAGGCCTGAGATAAAATGCTATACGTCAGTCGAGACCCGGCTTAAAGTCTTCCCTTAACTGCGGTCGAAACCACAAAATAAGATTTCAGTCCAGACCCAAAATAAAGTGTAAGTTAGTAAAGTATTGTTTCAGTCAACGCCGAAATAATATTCCTTAAGTCAGGCTTAAAGTGTTATCTTAACTTCAGTCAGGACCCGACGTAAAATTCTTTATTTCAGTCAAAACACGAAATGAAGTGTATACTAGTAAATTATTATTTCAGGCAACGCCCGAAATAATATTCCTTAAGTCAGTCAAAACCCGGCTTAAAGTGTTGTCTTCACTTCAGTCAAGACCCGAAGCAAGATTCTGTATTCCGGTCAAAGTCCGGAATAAAGTGTAGGTTAGCAAATGATTACCTCAGCCAACGTCCGAAATAATGTTCCTTAGGTCAGCCAGTGCCTACCTTAAAATGTTATTTCAACTTCAGTCAAAACCCGAAGTAAGATTCTTTATTTCAGCAAGACACGAAATAAAGTGTATGTAAGTAAATTATTGTTTCAGTCAACGCCCGAAATAATATCCCTTAAGTCAGCCAACACCCGGCTTAATGTGTTATCTTAACTTCAGTCAAGACCCTAAGCAAGATTCTGTATTCCGGTCAAAGTCCGGAATAAAGTGTAGGTTAGCAAATGATTAACTCAGTCAACGTCCGAAATAATGTTCCTTAGGTCAGCCAGTGCCTACCTTAAAATGTTATTTCAACTGCAGTCAAAACCCCGAAGTAAGATTCTTTATTTCAGCAAGACACGAAATAAAGTGTATGTAAGTAAATTATTGTTTCAGTCAACGCCCGAAATAATATCCCTTAAGTCAGCCAACACCCGGCTTAATGTGTTATCTTATTTGCAGTCAAGACCCGCAGGAAGATAATTTATTCCAGTCGAACCTCGAAATAAAGTGTTGTGAGTAAATTATTATTTCAGTCAACGCCAGAAATAATATGCCTTAAGTCAGTCAACACCAGGCTTAAACAGCTATCTTAACTTCAGTCAAGACCCGAAGCAAGATTCTGTATTCCAGTCAAAGCCCGAAATAGTCAGGCTTAAAGAGTTATCTTAACTTCAGTCAGGACCCAACGTAAGATTCTTTATTTCAGTCAAAACTCGAAATGAAGCGAATACTAGTAAAATATTATTTCAGTCATCGTCCGAAATAATATTCCTTAAGTCAGTCAACTCCCGGCTTAAAGTGTTATCTTAACTTCAGTCAAGACCCGAAGCAAGATTCTGCATTCCAGTCAGGACCCGAAGTAAGATTCTTTACTTCAGCAGAACCCGAAATAAAGGGAATGTTATTAAATTATTTTTCCAGTCAAAGCCCGAAATAAAGTGTAGGTTAGTAAATAATTAACTCAGTCAACGTCCGAAATAATGTTCTTTAAGTCAGCCAGTGTGTAGCGCATACCCCCTACGCTACTTTTGCTTGGCTTCTCTACGTTCGTAGAGAAGTATTTACCTGCGCGACAGTGATTTTCATGTAGATCTTCCTATTGGTGAACTGAAAAGAAAATTTTGGTTTATTCAGGCTGTGCACTCATAATTTGTATTAATTGGAATACTTACCTGTGTGACAGCGATTTTCATATATCCTCTTATTGGTAACCTGGAAAGTAAGTTCTGGATTAAATACTCTGTTCACACATAATTTGGATTAATTGGAATATTTACCTATGCGACAGTGATTTTCATGTATATCATCCTGTTAGTTAACTGAAAAGAAAATGTTGGTTTATTCATGCTGTGCACTCATAATTTGTATTAATCGGAAAATTTACCTGTGCGACAGCGATTTTTATGTATATCATCCTATTGGTGAACTGGAAAGAAAATTTTGGTTTATTCATTCTGTGCAGTCGTAATTTGTATTAATTGGAATATTTACCTGTGCGACAGTGATTTTTCATGTAGATCTAAATTCAAATTCAAATAGCATTTATTTGCAAGCCCCTGCCTAAAGCAACGTACAACGCTGGGCATTCCGGCATTTTACAGATTAAACATAGATTGTTACAGTAGTAAAATAAAGAATAAACTACAAACTAAAAACTACCTGGTAGTTTAACATATTCAGTGGCATTAGAACGAAAAATCTTGACATAGATTGTTACGAGAGTACAACTAAATAAAAATGAATAAACAATAGATTGTTACAATAGTAAGACAAACTATAAACTAAAAGATAAGCTATAAACTATAAACTAAAAACTAAAAGACTGCCTATTTTTTCCACCGTTAGCCTATTATTTAAACATTTGGTATAATTAGAATTGACATATATGGTCAGCAGAGTAAGATCAGTTGTGAATCAGACAGTGAATCAAATATTAAGAATTCATTTTTTTTTTTTTTGAATTCAGATATCAGTCAAACTCGCTATTATTGTTCATTTGGCAGGCAAATTGAACCCATTAATTCTTTTATTAACCACTTGTATCTATAAAAAATTTGTATATATAAACCATTTGTGTATATACATCTTATCTTATCTTAAATCTCATTTTAATTCAATATAATGTTATTCTAGTTCAGATATGTTAAGATATGTTATTCTAGTTCAGATATCAGTCAAACTCGCTATTATTGTTCATTTGGTAAGCAAATTGAACCAATTAATTCTTTTTTATAAACCATTTGTATATATATATCTTAGGATTGATGAGTTATCAAGGCTTATTGTCAAGGCTAGTTAATATCCTATACATTATATACTATTAACTGTATACCTGAGTATATATTTATTGTTCATTTGGTAAGGAAATTGAACCACTTGAACCAATTAATTCTTTTTTATAAACAATTTGTATATATAAACCATTTGTATATATATAGGCCATTTGTATATATATCATATCTTATCTTAACTCCATTTAATTCTATTTTTAATTCTATATTATGATCTTCTAGTTCAGATATCAGTCAAACTCGCTATTATTTTTCATTTGGTAAGCAAATTGAACCAATCAATCCTTTTTATAAACCATTTGTATATGTATATTTTAAGATTAATGAGTTATCAAGACTTATTGTCAATGCTAGTTAATGTTCTATATCTTATGTACTATAAACTAAAAACCTGATAGGTTTTGTTTTGTTTTTTTTTTTTTTATACATTTATTTTATTTATGTTTTTAATTTGATTGACAATTATTGGACGTTTCACCATTCAGTGGGGTATTAATTTAGTCTGATAAGACGGTTCTGATCGAGCTCATAAGCTCACTCTTGAATAGTTTGATGATAGTAATATCTCTTAATCCTCCCGGTAGACGGTTCCATCTCGTGACACCCTGCGAGAATATACTTCTACTTCCAAATTGAGTGTTAACCCTGGGGTAGATGAGTCTACGGGAGTCCCTTCTACTCCATTTGAATCGATCCTTCACGTACCCCGGGAGCAGACATGTTTTGGCCTTATGTAAAAATGTCAATACTTTCAACTCATACAGATATCTAAGTGATCCCGGTAACAGAATTTCAAGTAATGGACCAACGTGGGCTCTTCTTTTTAGGTTGAACATATAGCGGGCACATGCCTTTAGGGTCCGCAGTAATTTGGTCAAACCTGTTTCAGAGAAAGGGTACAGGACTATGTCCTCGTACAGAAAATGTGGCAAGATAAGTGCTTTGAATAGCCTTCATTTAGTCGTCGCATCAAAGTGCGGGGAAGCAGCGTATAGTGAGCGTAGACCGTGATAAACTCGCGAGCACATAAGATTAATATGCGCTTTCCAATTGAGATTTGGATCCATAAGAATACCTAGCTTTTTTACATATTTTGACGTTAACGGGATGTTGTGTCCCGTTATAGATAAATGTTGTACTTGTGATATCAAGTTGGGCACATTCTCCTGTTTGATGGTATAATCGATCACCTGCGTTTTGGTTGGGTTTAGTGACAATTCATTATTTGCCGCCCATTCAACAATTTCATCAATAGTGTTATTGATTATTGTTACTGTTTCCTGAATACCGTCTACATGCCCACTAAGATATATCTGTACGTCATCCGTATATATGTGATGACTAACCCTGTTGAGTGTTTCCCTGATGTCGTTAATATAAAGTGAGAATAACAATGGAGACTGGATAGCCCCTTGAGGTATGCCCATTTTTAGGCGTCTCACTGAGGAAAATTCCTCCCTAGACCTCACCTTAAAAGACCTGCCTGTTAGGTAGCTATGAATCATCTCGCAAGCTGGTGAGGAAAATCCGAAGTGCAAACTAAGTTTGGAAACCAATTTCTCATGCGGCACCGAGTCAAATGTCTTGCTAAATCGAGTAGTTCGTGTAATACCGAGAGCCCCTTATCGCACTTATCTCGAATATCCGCAGCCGCTTCAAGTAAGGCTGTGCCGGTTTAGTGGAATCTTCTAAATCCCGATTGTCTATCAGATAGCAGATTGTTTTCCCCCACAGAGGCCACTATCTGTTCAGCTATTAGGAATTCCAGTACCTTTGAAATTGTAGGTAGGATGGTGATTGGTCTCCAATCAGAGGCATTAGATGGTCAGTTAGTTTTTGGAATAGGTGTAATCAGTCCCGTCTTCCAGCAGCTGGAGAAACGAGAACTGGTTAAAAGTCCATTTAAGAGGTGTGCCACAACTGGCAGAATGGTCGGTAGTATTAGTTTGTAGAGCTTTAACGGGACATCATTATGTCCTTTAGCATTGGACTTGATTCTCAGAAAAGCATCCATTATCTCAATCACAGTTACATTCTTCAGGCTGAAACCGGTTCGTTCATTTTCAATGACTGGATGTACTCCATAGTCTGCTGAGTCAGTGACAGTAGGGGAACTCAAGACTGTGTTTGGTGTTGGTTGTTCATTGCTGGTGGTCAGATCAGATAGGGTTTCAATTCTCAGGCAGGTTCTTAGTTGGTCTGATCGGTTCGGCTGTGTTTGTGTGGTGTTAGTAGGACTGAGAGAGAAGTTTGTGTGGGAGGTTGCTGGTGTGGAGCAAAGGAAATCCGCGAACTCATTTGGGTTCACATCCAACTGAATTTTAGCTTTAGAGCCGAGTCCTAAGTTACTAATTTTTCTCCAATTGATACTGTTACCTTCCCTTAGCCCAGGCAGTGTAAGAGATCGGAGCTTTGCCCTGATCATATATTTCGCTAACCTTCTGTGCTTATGGAAGGCTTGATAATTTTGTGTTGTCTTTTCTCTTTTCCATTGCCTGAAAGCGATATCCCGCATTTGACATGCCAGGAGAATCTCAGGAGTGTCAAAAATCAATTCACTCGATGAACGAGTCCTCACTATTTTTATAGGCACTTGCCTGTCAAACACCGCGCATATTGATTCCAAGAATTGGATCGCCGCTGTTACTGGGTCAGGTACGTTAAAAATCGGAGACCAGTTCACACTTTCAAGATCCGCCTGCAGTGCATTTTCCTGAATTACCTTGAAATTTCGGAACGACCTCATGAGAGGTGAGATAGATGTAGGGAGGTCCAGCGATGCGAACAGTAGTTCTTGGTCGGAGACACCCGAGCATTGCCCTGTCAGACTTGGTTGGAAACTGGGATGAGAGATTAGTATATAAGTCCAACAGTGCCCCCGACATAGGAGACATCACACCAACATCAATGTTGAAATCACCCCCTATCAACACCCGAGTCGATTTGCTCACGATTTCATCCAAGAAGTCTGACAGGATGTACAAGTCATTGTCTGAGAAAGTTGCGGCACATCTATAGACCGTGGCCAGAATGACCCGTTCAGCGCTAGAGTCGAAACCCGAAACCTGAACTGCCATCAACTCCCAACTATCATCTATTGATCTGTAAATGGGATGAGAGTGTAACGTCCCCCTCACATAAATAGCAATTTCACCTCCTCTTTTGGATGCTCTGTCCAGTCTATGCAGTCTAAAGCCCCCAGTCTCAATTATCTTGGACGAGTGGTGTTTCTTAGTCCTGGTCTCGCACATCAAAAACGCACCGATATTACATGAGTCCGCCAGATATCTAATAGTCTGAATATTTTTCGTGGTTGATCTAACATTGAATGACATGACATTAAAATTTGATGGAGAGAGAGCTAAGATAAGCTCCTCTTGTGTGGTCAGGGATATGTGTTGACTATACATGACTAATTAGGACTGATTTTGAGTGGTTGTGTTGTCCTGGGACACACTAACTTCCCGCAGTAGCAGTGCCAAATCCTTCGTAAAGATGTCTGGCTTTATATAAGTAGCACAGGAATGTGATTTGTAACTCACGTATATCACTCTGTTTCTTGTGGCAACACTCAATACGAATCCGTGCCTTTTGTAGACCAAAGCCTTATGTGGAAGATCAAGGCTGTCTTTGTCGAGGTCTTCGTTTATATATAGCCTCGAGTCAACACTGCCAGGGATGATTTGGTCTATTGTTAGCGGCGAACAGCTAAGTTGTTTAAGTTGAGAAAATGTTTTGCAGTCTCCCTCTTTTAAAAATCTAATTAAGGCTTAAGTTCGGATCCGTTATTGTCTTAGGCTTGAATGGCAATGCCAGCTCAATTCTATTATGAAACTCAGGCTCCAGACCTACACTTTTGCACAGATTCGGCAGCAGTGTCTCTTTAAACCTGCCAGCAAATAAAGCACTCGGGAGGCCACTTACAACAAGTGTTCGTTTTTTCTCACCGCTATTATTATGCTTATTAATACACAGAATATTTTCAGAGTCCTTTGCTGTCCTGGTTAGTAAGTTAACCTTGTCGGTGAGATTATTAATTTGGTCCCTAAGCTCACCCAAGGGTATGTCCTGAAAATTGCCTGGGTACTAGTTTCACCAACTGATATGTTAGCCTTTGAGGAGAGACGAGTCGCTCCTTGTGCCGCTGCTGATGGCACTGTTTTCTTCGTTTGGAGACTAATATTTTTGACTGTCCCACCACGTTGGGTGTTGAGCGTCTTCGGAATATTCGTTTTTTGTTTCAACGTCGGGGTATTAAATATATGATGAAGAACAGATTTATTAGTATTGTCAGATTTATTAGGGGGAGTGATGTCACTCTTCTTATATGATGGCTTATCAGTTATAGTTCCTGCTGTTGGCTTCTCGACCGGGAAATGAATTCTCAGAAAATTAATATACTTCTTACATACCCATTTAATATTTTTCTGTTCATGGTAGCATGAATAATAATCTGCCTCATGAGACCACAGTTTACAGCCGGCACAACAAATCCAGTCAACCAATCCTTGATGTATTGATGATTTAGGTGGATTTTTCTTGTAGAGCATTTATCACATATGACTACCTTACCATCAGCATTCACTCCTTCAGTTAGGCTAGTAGGTGGAGTTATGACCTCAATAGATGTCGTAACTTGAGTGAGAGACCTTTGTGACTTCTTAGCACCAGCTTCTTTGGGTTTAACCCTTAAGGGTCTATCCAAAATCTTAGCCGTGTATTTACCGCTATTGAAGCTAGGTTTGGTTACCTCCGGTGCTATGCTAGATGTGGTGCGGCGACGTGCTAACGCCCTGGTTATCCCGACTTCCCAGCCGACATTGGTATCTTATGTTCCGTAATCGTTTATATCCCCGATACAATCCCCAGATTATGTCACGATGCGCTGGATACTACCTGCGACCGCAATTCCTTGCCAATAGAGTAGTACGTAACTATATATAGCACTTTACTCAAGTTATGATCAAATGGGTTTCTATGCAATCAAAAAACACCAGAAAATGTGTTCTGCCCAATTTGGTCAACAATACCTCAATGGGTATTATGAGTATACTGACTATGCTACCGTATCTCAGGTGGGACTATTGATATGTTTGAGAACAGTAAGTGTGGCATTCTGCACCCTTACTTAATGCTCTAATTATAGTATAATTTCATATTTCTTTCTTTTGAGACTCAACTTTAAATTGAAATTAAACGTCACCCAGATGACTGGATTAAATGTCATTCAAAACGGTCAATTACCTGTCCTGAATCTACCTAATGTATTTGCATCCAGTACAGTTTAGATTTGATTAGATTTGTAAAGGGGTGTATAGGCGTTAGCCTCGTAGTCACTGCGACCTGAAAGATCTATTGTGAGTCCCCGTTGAATTTTCTCCATTTATAGGTTTAGACTGTTAATAAAGTCTAGAATCATTCTGGGCTTGAGGTTCCATACGTAACTTGGTGGAGGAAAAGCATGTTCAAGGTGGAGTAATCTCCGCCTGGCCAATGCTTCGCAGTTGCAGAGCAGGTGCTCCGAGTTTTTGTGAGCATCCTGACAGAAGCGGCAGGATGAAGTCTCAGCCAAACTCAGCTTGTTTAGGTGATACCTCAAGGGGCAATGGCCTGAGAAGAGTTCTGTAATTATTTTGAGCTCTGTTTTCTTGAGGAGTAATAGTTGTTTTGTTTTTCCTCCAGAGGTGTCGATAAACTTTTTTGCCTGACAAAGTCCTTGTAGCCTTTCCCAGTATAGGGATTTTTGTTTGTTCTCCCAGTTATTTAGGGCAGCTTTGAGGTAACACTTTGAGGTGCCACAGAATGGCTCCGGTCCGACAAAGGGAGTTTCCGCTCCTCTTTTGGCTAGGCCATCAGCAATTTCGTTGCCTTTATGGCCCTCATGTCCAGGTACCCACATGAGGATAACTTTGTTTCCTCTTGATAAATCTTTTAGGGTTTGTAGACACTCCCAGACTATCCCTGACTTGATGGTGTAGGACTTTAAGGCCTTGAGGGCAGCTTGACTGTCCGAGAGGATATTAATGGTTGGCTCTTTTAATGCAGATATTGGCACATTCTTCTATGGCTAATACCTCGGCTTGGAATACGGTAGGGGTAGAGCCTAGAGCCTTTGATATATGGCATCTGGGGCCGTATACACCCAATCCGACCCCACTGTTTGTTTTTGAGCCGTCTGTATACCACACCATCGATCCTTGTTGGAAGGACGGTTTAGTGGAGCGCCATTGTTGTCGGTCTCCAAGAACCACTTGGAATGGTCTTACAAAATCCACTCTGGGTGTTATTATATCAGATATTGTCGTCACTTGCTCGAAGCATATCTGTTTTAAGATACTTAAATGACCAACCAGATCGCCTGGCTTTAACTGTTTCTCCGTAATAGCACTGAAGATCGCTTCCTTTTTCACCTGCAAATGCAGGGGTGCAAGGTTTAATAAGGCTTCCATGGCTGCTGTAGGACAGGTTCTCATTGCACCAGTTATTCCTAGACAGGCAAGCCGCTGGCTTCTTTGAAGCAGAGCCTCAGCCGTCTTTTGATTAGTTTTTGGCCACAATGCGAGGGCCGCATAGGTGACCATGGGTCTAACAACCGTGGTGTACGTCCAGTACATCATTTTTGGCTTCAGACCCCATGTTCTGCCAATGAAGCGACGACACGTGTAGAGAGATCGCATCGCTCTATCCGTCACTCTGGACATATGCGAATCATCTAGGGTTATCTCCATATATTTGACTTCGCCCGAAAATATCAATTCCGTATTATCAAGAAGAGGAGCCGTTAGTGAAAGCTTCGATCTTCTTGTGAACGGAACGATAACCGTTTTGGTGGGGTTTATGCTAAGGCCTTTGTTTAAACACCACGTGCGGACTTTGGAGACGGCTATTTGCATGAGGTCGGATATGACTTGATCATGCTTGCCCCGTATTGTAACTACTAGGTCATCCGCGTAGCCTTGAACATTAAAACCCGAACTGGTCAACTTCTCTAGCAGATCATCAATCACAAGCGACCACAAGAGTGGAGAGAGAACTCCTCCTTGTGGGCAGCATTTTGCTGCGGTGATCGTGACTGAGCAGTTCCCGAGAGATGTGGTTATCCTCCTGCTTCTAAGCATGAGGTCTATGCAGTTTACCGTGGAGGGCTCAAAGCCTTTATCCTCGGCAGCTGATTTAATTGCATCGAAGGAGGTATTATCGAAGGCTCCTTCTATGTCCGCAAATGCACATAAAGCCACCTCTTTTGCATAGAGCGCTTTTTCGGGGTCTTCGACTAGTGTGTGAATGGCAGTCTCAGTAGACTTTCCAGCTTAATAAGCGAACTGTTTAGAATGAAGTGGTGATTTAATCAGAGTTTCACTTCGAATGTGTAGGTCTAGGATTTTTTCCATGGACGTAAGCAAGAATGAAGAGAGGCTGATGGGTCGGAACGATTTAGCTAGAGAACTAGCTCTTTTTCCTGCTTTAGGTATAAATACCACCGTGACGTCTCTCCAACATTGGGGAACTTACACTAGAGCGTAACTGGCTCGAAAAATTTGTTGTAGTGGAAAGAGTATTTCTTCAACACCTTGTTGTAGTAAGGCGGGAAAAATGCCGTCTTCTCCAGCAGATTTAAAGGTCTTAAATGTGCCAATGGTCCATCTAACCTTGTTAGGGGTGAAGATTCTTCCCGCAAGGCTTTTGCTCCTGTTAGAGACTCCGTATTTGTCCACCTCAATCGGGTCTGGAGCTATTATTCCTTGATCGGGAAAATGAGTTTCTAATAAGAGCCTGTCTGTTTCCTCGCAACTGTCGGTGTAGTTCCCATCTTCCTTTTGAAGTGTGCCTATACCATTCGTGTGATATTTCGAAAGTACCTTATGGAGCCTGATAGCTGCGGGCAATTGATCTATGCCATCGCAGAAGGTCAGCCAGATTCTTCTTTTGGATCTCCTTAGTTCCGTGCTATATTCCGTTAGAGCCTTTATATCCAGTACAGTTTAGTTAGGCTTATTAGATATACATATATACATCTACATTAACTTGTTGGTGCAACTATCCAATTATATTTATACATACATGCAATATAGTTGAGATATCCCAAGCAATTCCGAAAGAAAATTTTGAATTTTAAATTTTGAAATTAGATTACTTATCTTCCAGTTAACCAAGTTGTTGTGTAGTAAATGTTTTTCACTTTAGTTCATTTCACTCCGCAGCATGTACATATTTTGAGACGATCCACCTGAGTGATAATATGCCGCCCGGTCTTTGAACGAGCCGGAATTATCAGTACATCCAATGGTTCTATCACTTACTTGCCGCAACAGCTTAATTGCAGTATTTTAGCAATTCCAATTTTGAGCAGTTCCAGTTTATTGTATGAGCTTCTCCAAAGGGTAGTTTACCAACCCCGAATAACAATTTAATTTAATTAGATTCAATTTGACGCTGCAACCACCAATTAAATTAAAATGGTCACAATTTTGCATCTATGATGCTCATCGGTGATCTTTTTCCACAAATATATTAGATATATTACATATTTTCCCAGCTTATCACAGGTTTTACAAGATGGCGGTGGGACGCCAAAACCGCTTAGGCAACTCCGCCAAATGAAAATCTTTTTCAATTCGATTCAAATTACTCGACTCCAATCTAAACTCACTTACTCCAGTTAATTAACATTAAATACCAAACTGGTGTGAGTTTAAACAATTTTTCTTCTATCAAAACACTAATTTTAAACAGAAAACTGAAATAATTAGTTAAATAACGCGGAGCTGAAACTTTATTTTGGGACGATCCTCCTGAGTGATAATATGCCGCTCGGTCTTTGGACGAGCCGGGATTATCAGTACATCCAATGGTTCTATCACTCATTTCCCGCAACACTAAATTGCTTGAATTTTAACAATTCCAATTTTAGGCAGTTCCAGTTTATTGTATGAGCTTCGGCAAAGGGTAATTTGCACACCCCGGATCAGAATTTAATATAATTAGATTCACTTTGACGCTGCAAGCACCAATTAAATTAAAATGGTCACAATTTTGCATCTATGATGCTCCTCGATGCTCTTTTTCCAAAAATATATTAAATATATTAGATATTTTCCCAGCTTATCACAGGTTTTGCAAGATGGCGGTGGGACGCCAATACCGCTTCGGTAACTCCGCCAAATGAATTCAATTCGATTCAGATTAATCGAATCCAATCCTAGCTCACTTACTCCAATTAATTAACATTAAATACCAAACTGGTGTGAGTTTAAACAATTTTTCTTCTACTACCACTTTCTTCTTCTAACACTAATTTTAACCCGAAAACTGAAATAATTAATTAAAAAGCGCGGAGCTGAAATATTTGCCTGTGCGACAATGATTTTCATATATCGTCATATTGGTAAACTGAAAAGAAAATTTTGGTTTAATCATCCTGTGCACACATAATATGTATTAATTGAAATATTTAGCTGCGCGACAGTGATTTTCATATATCATCATATTGGTAAACTGTAGAGCCAATTTGAATTAATCATTGAACAGAATGATTTTGGTTTAATCATCCTGTGCACACATAATATGTATTAATTGAAATATTTAGCTGCGCGACAGTGATTTTCATATATCATCATATTGGTAAACTGTAGAGCCAATTTGAATTAATCATTGAACAGAATGATTAATTCAAATTGGCTCTACAGTTTACCAATATGATGATATATGAAAATCACTGTCGCGCAGCTAAATATTTCAATTAATACATATTATGTGTGCACAGGATGATTAAACCAAAATTTTCTTTTCAGTTTACCAATATGACGATATATGAAAATCATTGTCGCACAGGCAAATATTTCAGCTCCGCGCTTTTTAATTAATGTGCGAACAGGCACATAATGTGTACTAATTGAAATCTTTACCTGCACGACGGTGATTCTTATATACCATAATAGTGACGAACCTGAGAGAAAATTTGGGGAAAAATTTCCTTGCGCGTAACAGAGATCATTTTGAAAATTTTTCCTGCGTGACAGCAAGTTAGTTTTATACCGACGAGGAAGTATCCCTCTGGCAGAAGTTAGAGAAGTAAGAGTCCCATAACAGGAAAGCGCTAATTAGGGCTAGTTGTAAGGATTTAGATCTAAATTGATATTAACGGGAGACTTTGTTTCCTTAATTTATATATATATGTATACAATGTTAATCTTTGTGTGATCGGGTTTCCTCCCTCGTAAACGATACATATGCATAGACAACCTCAATAAATAAATTATTTTAATTTGGACTTGATAAAATTTTGAGTTCCTTGTCACGCCTTCCCTCTTCTTTTGGGTGATTTGGGTTGGTCAGTTGTGGCCGCCCTTCCCCAGGTTGCTTTCTTCTCTTGTTTACAGGTTGGTAACGGATCCAGTGCGATGGAGTGAGAAATCCCATAGCGGGGATGGTCGCGGGCAGGAAGGAGGTCGTTTCCACACACGCACACCGATAGTCCTAAACCACGCCTTGATGGGGCTAAGTATTCTTTTTTGTACTACGACGTCTTAGCCAGGGTGGAGGGGGGGGGGGGGGCGATGGGCCCGTCTACGTCCAGTCAGGAATCCAGTGTCACCGGGAGTCCACGCTCTCTCTCTCTTTCTCTCTCAATCTCTGCGTTTACCTGTCTCCGGGTGTTAATCACTTGTTCGGCGTTGCTGAGGTTTTTCGTTCTTTTTCTTTTTCAGCATTTAATAAAATTAATTTTCTTCTTTCTAGGCTTTTAGGTTCCACAAGGAGAAGGAAGCCTGCATAGATTTCTTTTTTGTCTGTCTGTCCCTCTGCAGTCACACACACAAGTTCTTTTCTTAATTGTCCGTCCGACTGTCCGGTCAAACATTTTACGTCTTAGTGCACAGCTGTACGAGCATTGAAGGGATGTGGGTGGCTAGAATCACCCCAAACTGGCTGATCGCTAGCGGCATACTAGCTTTGCAGCCACCCACGCATATCCCGGACATGATTTTTGTAACAAGAGTCATCGGATACAGTATCTACATATACCCAGGTAGAAGTGGTTATAAGTAGATCTGTCGACTGACATGATTTTCGTTACAAGTGCCCAGCTTAAAGTGTTATTTCAACTATAGTCAAGACCCGATGTAAGATTCTTTATTATAGCAAGACCCGAAATAAAGTGTATGTTAGTAAATTATTGTTTCAGTCAACGCCCGAAATAATATTCCGTAAGTCAATCAACACTCGCCTTAAAGTATTATTTTACCTTCAGTCAGGACCCGACATAAGATTCTTTATTTCATTCAAAACCCGAAATGAAGTCTATACTAATAAATTATTATTTCCGTCAACGCCCGAAATAATATTCCTTAAGTCAGTCAACACCCGGGTTAAAGTGTTATCATAACTTCATTCAAGACCTGAAGCAAGATTCTGTATTCCAGACAAGATCCGAAGTAAAATTCTTTATTTCAGGAAAACCCGAAATAAAGTGAATGTTAGTAAATTATTATTTCAGTCAACCCTCGAAATAATATTCCTTAAGGGGTTAAACCATTGTAATAGCCGTAAAAATAGCGTTTATTAGACAATTTTTTTTTTGTAAAGAAAGGTAATAGAATAATAATATTTATGGAAGTTATTAAGCATATATTTAAGTATACAAGAAAAACTTATTAAAAAAAATATTACTAAATCGCTACACCAGAGCCATTCTCGCGAGGCCTGGCGAATTTAAAGCACTCTGCGGCACGCAGTGTAGCTGGTGCAATTTTGAATTTGGAAAAAAAAACACTTAGTCTACACGCTCATAGCTAGTGAAGTACGTAGGGGATTTTAAAAATATTAATTTTTTATGATTGGCGGGTTTTTAAATGAAATCGTTCAATTTTAGACACAAAAAGCGGTAATCATTTGTTAATAAATAACTTTTAAATATACGTATCGAAAATCCCGTACGTATTTCACTTCAAAATATTATTTTAAAGATATTGATAAAAATTTGTGGAGATATACTGCGTGTCGTTTTGAAAACTCGTGTTTCCAGAAAGACACGTATAAAGTTTTGAAATGAGTTATTGACATGAAAAGTTCGACTGTTTAATCTTTAAATGTACTGACACTAAACTAACGTACTTTGCTTGGAAATGCTTTTAACTGAACACAAACCCTTCCTAATGACATCTGTTACTGTATTAGTATCAGTAAGCAATAAAGGAGCTTTCCCAGTAGGGTATTTTTGACGCAGGTAGTCGTTTCGGAGCAGACCGACGGGCTCGAGGAGGAGCCTATAATTTCGACGAAGAAAATTCCATCTAGATGTAAAACTTTATGCCTAATTTTTATTTTTCCCGCGGACGGGAATCGAACCTACACTTGTTAGAATCGGTCAATGATGGAGAAATAAGAATTTTAAGAACTTTAATGATTCTAAATCAGGTTCTTAATATTCTTATTTCTCCATTTATGCCTAATATTCTAAAAGGTTCAACGCATCTTCTGAGCCAACGAAAAAAATTATTTTCTGAAAAATTTATAGTGGTGTTACCCCTTAAGTCAGTTAACACCAGGCTTAAAGGTTTATGTTAACTACAGTCAAGACCCGCAGCAAGATTCTGTATTCCAAACAAAACCCGAAATAAAGTGTATATTCGTAAATTATTGTATCAGTCAATGCCCGAAATAATACTCCCTAAGTCAGTCAAGACCAGGCTTCAAGTGTTATCTTAACTTCAGTCAAGACCGGCAGCAAGATTCTGTATTCCAGTCAAACCAGAAATAAAGTGTATATTAGTAATATATTATTTCAGTCAACGCCGGAAATAATTTTCCTTAAGTCAGTCAACACCCAGCTTAAAGCATTATCTTAACTTCAGTCAAGACCCGAAGCAAAATTCTGTATTCCAGTCAAGACCGGAAGTAAGATTCTTTATTTCAGAAAAACCCGCGCCCGAAATAATATTCCTTAAATCAGTCAACACCAGGCTTAAAATGTTATCCTAACTACAGTCAAGACCCGACGCAAGATTTTGTATTCCGGTCAAAACCCTAAATAATAAAATAAATATATAAAATATTCCTTAGTCCGTCAATACCCGGTTCATAGTGTTTTGTTAATAAGAATTGCATATCATTCAAGACCCGACGAAAGTTTTTTTATTTCAGGAAAAACCCGGAATAACCTGTAGGTATATCAGTAAATTATTAGGTCAGTCAACTGCCGAAATAATACTCCTTAAGTCAGTCAAGGCCAGGCTTAAAGTGTTATCTTAACTTCAGTCAAGAGCCGCAGCAAAATTCTGTATTCCAGTCAAAACTCAAATAAAGTGTACATTAGTAAAGTATTATTTCAGTAAACGCCTGAAATGGTACTCCGTAAGTCTGTCAATACCCGGCTAAAAACATTTTGTTAATAATAATTATATATCAGTCCTGATCCGATATAAATGTTGGTCCTTACCTAGCCTTACCTCAAGCGATGCCTAGGGCAAAAGAGATCAAGGCAGGTCAGCTTGTTTCTGTAGCATGTGCTTGCACATGTCACTAATTTCAGAGGCGCATGGTAGCAAGAGTTGACATAACAACAGTGATCTTAAGGTGCTAGCAGGAAAGTTTGCATAACAACGACAAAAACTGCATAGCAACAATGAGTTTACGGCAAGATATGCTGGTGTGTTAAATTAAAACCTGAGTGCCGCTTGCAATAAAGATTCCCTTTATGACGTAGAGAAAAAATTCCCGCTCAATAGTCATAATGTTAATTGTCAAATGTATTTTCTGAATCTGGGTGTGTTTGTGCAATGATTTTTATCTTAAATGACAAACACAGAAGTTGTTTTTTAGTATAAATATATCCGAATCGATTTGGTTCAAACAGAATGTTTTAACCAATTATACATTAAAGTTGACACCTAATCAATAATAAATACATATTCCTATATTTACCTTACATTGCATAAATACCTATTTTTATATTTAATTTACATTACGTATTAGCTGTGTTTTTTTCACATATGGGCCCGGGTCAGGATCAGAAGTAATTTCCGCATTAAATTATTCCGATGGAACTGTGATTTAAAATAATTTTGCCAAAATACAAATTTTTAATCACAATCCAAATAATGTAATGCGGAAATTGCTTCAGATCCTCCTGACCCGGACCCATATGCGAAAAAAACACAGCTGTTGGCGCAATCTTTCTCGATGGGCAAAGTTGAATGTATGCTTCCCAAGCACGATGCCGCATTAATTAGAGGTGATTACCTTCGAGCGTTGCGGGGATTCTTCCCCGTTATTAGCACCCGTTAATATGACAGATACACGTTGCCGAGCGATTACCAGTCTGTTATATCACCTGGAGTACACCAACGGACACGTGAATTCTTAAAAGTCATTACCTGCAATTTCTCCTGATTTTCACGGATGTGCAAACGTAGGGGTCTGAAGAGAGCCCGGTGCGGCGAGGTTTTCTTTATGAGTCTGACTTGGGACACTGCGAGTTGTTCAACTCCTTCTGTTCTTTCGTTTTTCCTTCCACTCACTTTTCTTCTTATTTTTTTCTTATATGGCACCAAATAAACACGATGCTTTTATCCAAATTAACAACTTTGCGTCTCACGCAAAATCAGCCAATCTCAACAAAACTTGACCACATTAAAATATGTCGCCGAACACATATCTGCATTGGTCTACGTGGCATTCTCTCCTCCAAAAAATTGACCTTGTTCGTGCTCACATAAAAAATTTCCGTGTTTTGTGCTTATTTCATTCTTAACTTGGCCGAAGCCTTTCTAGCGACATCTGTTTTTCTTTTCACATTTGTAAAAAGATATTTAATCATTGTTTCATTTCTATTATAAGTTGTTATCTAATTTTACATAAACATTATGTAAAAATTTCCTTTAAGTTTTTTTAATAAGTTTTTTTCTTTACATGTTTTTATGTAGTTTCTAGTTGACATTTCTTTTAAAAGTTCATTTCATCATTTTCCAATTTTTTACAAGTTTTTTATCTATCTATTTCTAATGGTAGTTCGTTAAATTTTTGAAGTCCTTTATATATTAGTGAATTTTGTGTCCTACTTCTATTAAGTAAGCCTAATCGAATATTTATATGTGCACCTCTCATGTTTTATGACTGAACATTTGATACCATCCTACATTTTACATTTTTTTAATAAATAAAAAAATTGTTTTTTCTATTTTTCTCAAACTTTTCATTTCTTTCTTCTTTTTTCATTTTTCATTTGTTTTTCAAATCACCCAATTTCGCCATTTGGGACCTGTTGATGAGTCAAACCAAGACTTGAAACTTGTCACCAAAAATTAATGAGTTGTGTGATAAAATAACAAATTAGAACATTTTTTAGCTTTTGCTATATACCGGAGAATCCCAAAAAATTCTTTCTTGAACAAAATTAAGTTTAACCCGGCAAAAAATCCAAAAGAGAAATCTTTTTATTTATTTCTATCTTTTGTGTATGACGTTTTCATCCATTTTAGAATCGTAATATTCAACAACTTTGTGAAAAATTCAGTCCAATTATCGCTGATTCACCTTTAATTTTACCTACATTGTTGCCACTTAGTAACGCGAACATTTCGTTTGAGAGTTTGCTGGCAATTTCAGTTTTTGTTTTGCAAATATTTCTAAAAATATTATTGTATAGAGTGATTGTTTACGTTTTTGTGATGTAGTAATGTACGAACGTCTGTCGCATCCAAGAAAATCTCAGAAAGTCTCCCGAAATCCATTGAAAGCTAATCAGTCCCCACCAAAAATTGGATTCTTGTCAATATTCGCTATGTTTAATGGTAACTTTTAGCCTCTGAACATTTCTCCAAAGCAACAGCAACCTCGACGTACCAACATTAAGAAAATTTCTAGATGATATTCGTTTTGTTTTAAGATAATCAAATTTCTCCTGAAATTCACTAACACTCATAACAGATTTGATTGATTGATTGATTTAAGAGGTTTAGGACCCCTTTCAGGTCCCCCGAACGAACGCCAAGTCAAGGCGATCGCTCATAGGTCCCAACCGGACGCTATTATAAATTTCAATATTGGCTCCCAGCCCTCCTTGCCGGCATCATGTAACTCTTCCAGGAGGTGTGAACCAATAATTCTGTAACGTATTCCTGAGAGTCGCGGGCAGTGACATAGAAAGCGGGTCACTGTTTCGGACTCCTCTCCCCAACGCCTGCATATAGGATCATCAACAAGTCTCATCCTGTGAAGGTGGCCCCTGAGAGAGGAATGCCCAGTGAGAATGGACACCAGAGCTCTCAGGGTTGGCTTGTTGAGTTTGAGCAGTTTATTCGTTTTGATTTGAGTTTGGTGTACCCAACAGTTCCTTTGTTGTCCTACCCGTCGGATCTTCTAACCAAAGGCGACTGTGTTGGCGGTCAACCCAGTTTGAAATGATTGAAACAAGGTGTTTTGGTGCAATCCCGACTGTATAGCCAGGTTCATCTGAGGCTGCTCCAAGACGAGCAAGTTCATCTGCCCTTTCATTCGCGCTGATGTTGCTGTGCCCCGGCACCCACTGCAATATCACCCTGTTATTCCGAGAAAGGGAATTCAGGGTGGTTTTGCACTCCATTAATAATTTGTAGGTTATAAAGGGTTTAGACAAAGCTTTGACAGCTGCTTGGCTGTCCAAGCAGATGGCTATCTCCTTATTCTCAGTGTCTGAGTTAAGGAGGTGTCTTCCCGCTTCAAGGATGGCCTTGACTTCTGCCTGGAAAACCGTGGAGTGGTTTCCAAGGTGCACGGAGAACTCAATTTCAGGCTCCTCACAGAAAACTCCCGCTCCGGTGCCTTCATCGGACTTAGAACCATCAGTATATATTATGATTGGGTTTGTCAATGGTTGAAACACGGAATGTGATTCCCATTCTTCCCTGGATGGAATTCTATATTCGAAATTGCTTTCCAGCATGGTCTCGACGTGGTGGTCACTATCTCTGTCAATGCCAGGTGCGATAGACTGCACGAACTCATAAATGGATTCATGTGGAACTCTTGCTCTCTTCCGTGAAGCCAGCCAAGATTAAGATCCAGCTTTAGCGTTGTAGTCGACGCCCTCTGCTTGATATGTATTTGCACCGGGTGTATATTGGGGATGACCTCCAGAGCCCGGGGGCTAGTTGACTTAAAAGTGCCGATGGTTGCGATGGTTGGCGAAGTTCATTGCTTTCCACCACACCGCTGAACCGTAGGTTAACATGGGTTGAATGAAGCTAGTGTATATCCATAGAATCATCCTCGGTTTGAGTCCCCACTTCTTCCCTACTGCTCTACGGCACATTACAAACACTCTTAGAGCCTTGTTCGTTCTGTCTTTGAGTTGTGGTTTCCAGTTTAACTTTTTGTCTAGAATAATACCTAGGTATTTCACCCAGACTTTTAATTCCAAGCGTGTGGAGCCAATCAGGGCCAGGTTTATACTGGGGATATTCCTTTTCATGTGAATAGGCATAAGTCAGTTTTCAGTGGATTGATGCTCAGCTCATAACAGATACCCAAGGTATATATGTAGAACACAAGGTACTCCCATTAAAATTTTCACACATTTCAGATAGTCGGGATTTATTGGGAAACAATATCATGGTCTATGTATTCGTTCTGGGTAAATTAGGATTTATAAATTTTTTTTCCCTAAAGATTGTGTTTATCTCTTCCTCGCATAGATATTTACGTAACCAATTGTGGAACTTTCTTGCTAATAATTTATAAATGATTTTTTAAAGAAATTATTTTTATTATAAATTTATAACGGCTATCAATTAACAATCAATTCAGAACTGGCATGGACTTGGGGAAACCGACTGTCTAATTAAAACAAAGCATTATGATGGCCCTAAAGGGTGTTGACAAAATGTGATTTCTGCTCAGTGCTCTGAATGTCAAAGTGAAGAAATTCAAGTAAGCGCGGGTTAACGGCGGGAGTAACTATGACTCTCAAATGGGCAACAATATCCAGCTCTCTGCTCTACCATACGCAGATGATATAATCCTATGCGCTGTGGATAGAGATGACGCCGGAAGAATACTTAAAACCATTGTCGAGTTTATGGAGAACAGAGGACTAGAAATAAATGTGGGGAAAAGCCATTCACTAAAATTAAGAACGGTGCCAAGTAAGAAAAAAGTATACGTCGACACTACATCATATTTTAAAATCGACGAAGAATTCATTAATCCAATCAAGATCCAGGACGAATTCCGCTATTTGGGACACTGTTATATGTTGTTATAACTCTCTTGGGATAACACAATATAAGCAAAGTAAACAAAACTTCTTCTGGGAAAACAAAATTTATTAATTGAATATAAAAGATTTGTGTTCTAACAGTAGATGTCTTATTTTTCTGTTTCTGACTCAGTAACTTATAATTTTCTGACTTGAGTTAATGTTCACTTATTTAGACTTTGCTATACAATTTTGACTTGTCTAGAGCTTAGGAGGCCTTACTTCTCGTAGGGGGACTCTCCTAAGTGGTTAAAGAATTCTCTCTGATTTTCCTAGTTCAACCGCATCATATTTATATTATCGATTTACATGGGGATGAGACTCCCCTCCACAAATTTCTAAAATTCAGCAATTTTCTAAGGGAAAAATTAATGATCGCTCAATTTTCTGTTTTGAATAACAAAATCAGGAAATTGAGCGGAAATAATAAAATTCTAAAAAAATCGAATCGAAAAACAATTTTCTGTAAGGTTCGGTGATCGATTCCATGCATAACAAAATTTCAGGGTCATCATAATTTATGAAACTTCATGTCGCCTTACCAATGCAACGAAGCGCAGCCATTCAAAGGTGCACCTATTGCGTAATTTTGCCGGTCTTAGATCGGTCGGTGACGTAGTCATGTATTTGGGCTTAATTGCCTGGTGACGATTTTCTTCGTTTGCTTTCATGAATGAATCATTACGTTGAGCGAATACTAGCACCGGATCATATTACATTTCATTTGTAGAAGAAATTATGATCATTTTAGGCACGCGCCACATGGGATAGAATATCTGACACCTGATGGTTGTTATTTATATTTTGTGGAAGTATATTTTGTTGCATTTACGTGAAGAAATCGGAATTTTAGGATTATGCAATAAGTTTATTGAATTCTAAATGATATGAAATGCGTTTTTGGGATAAAAGGTAATAATGTGATTTTGTAGATATTTTGCTAGACGCCTGCGTGCGTTTGAGATTTAGGGATGGTGTTTTGGTTTACGTTATGAATCCGAGATTAGGTAGTTAGGCATGGTAGGTTTAGTGGATTCATAACACCTTCCCCATAAGGAGGAATTTCGTATTCTTGAAGAGAATCGAAATTACACGGAGTTTAGGTTGGTTGAACTAGGTATCTGCAGTTTACATGGTAATTTATTTTACTTAGGCTAGTAATTGGTTATAATCCAGATTCTATCTAGGTTTTTTAACTTATAATTTTAAATAGTTATGCTTATAGAAGTTTTGGTTAACACGTATTTTCTTAATGTAGAATAGATTCTAGTACAAATTTCAGTAAATGTATTTCTTAAATTAACAAAATGTATGTTTCTTATAATATATAAAAATTTTCAAGTTAATAGTATTTGAGTAATGTAGCTCTTAGGTTAACAAAAGGTTTTCAAATTAATAGTATTTAAGTAAATATAATTCTTAGACTTTTTTTTTTCTATTAAGTTTGCAATATATATATGCTCATTTTTAATAATAAAAGGAAATTTGTATTTTTCTTTCTGTTCTATCTTGTCTTCTTTTGTAATGCTCTGGTTAGAGGAAATTTATTAGTTTTAGTGGATTCCTTATTATTTTCATTTTCGTTATCACCCTCTTGAGTTGATGAAGGTGCACCATCCGTCACTTTAAGTCTTTTAGCTTTTAGATAAGGTAGGGCTATTTTTGTAGCGCAAATGATTATAATGATCATTATCGTTATATAGATAATAGAATAATGGTGAATATCGTGTGCTATTACATTAATTAGATTTTCGTTTTCAGCCATTTCTAAGGTCTTTATATCTTGGCTTAGTTCGAAAAGTGCCTGATGTTCACTATTTTTTATAGTGATTGTATTTGGAGGATTATACTTAATTTTATGAAAATCGAGGATGATGTTCGTTAGATTGATTGATGGCAAATAGAATTTTTCAGCGATTGAAATTTTTTTGGAGTGTCCATAGAGCGTTTGATCATCGCTTCTTATATAGCAATTGGGCGATATATCTAGAATGCCGGTTGCCTTTATCGTAATTGGTTCGACATTGTTACCACAAATATTATCTACAGTTCGGGGAGACTTCAAACTGAATAACCACTTGTTCCACACGATGGGGGTATTTTAATTTCTATAATGATTAAATTATTAATTTTATTGGTACTTGTACGGCTAACTCTATATAGATCTAAGAGTTGGTTCTGCGTAGTGGCTACAGGTAAGGTTGTACCCGACGGAAGGTTCTTCCGAATAGTGGAAAAGAGATGCTCTAATTGATTGGGGGTTATTATGAGCGGATTGGGAGTTCCGTGCTTTATGTCTAATAACATTTCTAAAATGGCCTTTTGGCCATTTTGGTATCTCATCAAAGACAATATTGAGATGGATAGAACGTTCGCTAGGTCTAATATTGCGAAATTTTCGTTAACATCTGTCGCGAGTTGATTAAATGACTTCGTGACTTTCTCAATTTTATCTTTAATCGCCTTG
This sequence comes from Dioctria linearis, assembly GCA_963930735.1. Taxonomy (NCBI): domain Eukaryota; kingdom Metazoa; phylum Arthropoda; class Insecta; order Diptera; family Asilidae; genus Dioctria; species Dioctria linearis. The sequence continues at coordinate 189,063,253 of OZ005741.1, read as the reverse complement.
ATGTCATTTTGGATTCCCGTTGAGGTTTTGTTGAAAATATTGACAGTTTTGTCCACAATCAGGGTTTGAGATTTCAGCAATTCTAAGAGATGGTCTTCGTTAGCTCTTAGTATGTGTATTTGTTCATTATTGTGTTTAGCATCCTCTTCATCCAGCGCCCCAAATAAAGATTTGCTAATACTACCAATGACGTTCAAAAGAGCTCGCTTGCTTCTCAAATTTTTGGGTTCCAAAATTTCGTTGATCTGATCTATTTCATTTAAGATCAATCTTTGGGTGTTTATTTGGTTTTCACAATGATTTTTGCCTGAGTATTTTGTAATATTATAACATAAGTCTTCCGCTTGCTCTGCTTGCATTTGCAATAATTCTAGTTCAAAATAAAAATTTTGTAAATTGTAATACATAACTAATTTCCATTTCCGAATTCCCATAGAGGCGCTAACTTATTTTTTCTAGTGTGGTTTTTGATCAACACCTTATCACCTATTTCGATTGTTTTTTGCTTTGTAGGCTTATCATAATAAGTCTTGGTATTTTCCTTGTTCTTTGTAAGCCTTTCTCTTGCCATTTTGTGGGAATATTGGAGTCGACCTTTTAGCTGATTTACGTAATTATCATAGTTATATGTGATTTCGGGGTCTTTTTGTATGGAAGAAGGGATTTCTACGTGAAATCCGTATACAAGTTCATGTGGCGTATAGCCAGTGCTTGAGTGCGTGGAATTATTATAGGTGAACATGGCATAGGGGATCCAAGTGTCCCAGGTTAGAGGATCGTTTGACACATAGTGTCGAAGATATTCGGCTAGAATTCGATGGCTTCTTTCTAGCGCTCCATTTGTTTGTGGATGGTAAGGAGTTGTCTGTAACTTATGAATTTTCAATAATTTACAAGTTTCGGTAAACACTGAGCTCAAAAAATTGGAACCTTGGTCGGTCAAAATAGCGTCACGTAGGCCATGTCTACAGACAATATGTGTAACAAATACTTCTGCTACCGTATTTGCTTTAGCGTGACTTAATGGAATAGCTTCTGAGTATTTTGTTAAATCATCTTGGAACGTGAGCAAATACTTGTTATTTAGGTAACTAGATGGTAAGGGACCTACAATATCCAAGAAAATTTTTTCGAAGGGTTTACTGCTCGTTGTAGTAATCTTCATAGGGACTTTCTGGTTGTGTCTTAATTTGTTCACTTGGCACGAAGAGCATTTTTTTTATGAATTCCTTAAAGTCTTTATTCATACCTTGCCAGTAATAAATTGTCTTTAATCTATTGAAGGTTTTTGTTTCTCCTTGGTGACCGCCTAAAGGAATGATATGATAATCTGAAATGACTTGTTTGATAATTACGGGGTCTTCGAATTGAATTATTCTGTTGAAGAAAAGGATAGGCTTCTTATTGGAATTTTGAAATTCCTCGGCGCATAGTAATTTTAACTCGAGATAACTTGGCGCATTAATAATGGGTATTGAAATGGACACAGTTTTGTCAGTGGGAATGTGTTCTTTAAATTTCTTGAAAATAATCCTGACTTCATTTCTATCGATTGTAGTCCTAATAGGAATAGGTACACGCCCGATTATAAATGAATTATTCTTGGTTTTATGTTCTATTATATCTCCGACTGGTATTACTAGATCTTTGGGCAGATGTGTTCTTAACAAATTCTCTTGAGTACTGTTATTAATGGGTAAAATGAAATACTTATTTTTTATGCCTCTAGTTTGCAGTAGGTTGTGAGGGTTTTCCTCTATGATAATCGGAAAAAAATCGTGATTTTGTTTAATGTCTCGAGTCTTTTGTTGACTTCTAGTAATAGTTTGTATAGCTTTTGTTTCGGGTATAGCCCGACTGAGCGCGTCGGCGTTTGAATTTGCTTTGTCCGGTTTATATATGATTTGGTAATCATATTCTTCTAAGTTTATTCTCCACCTCATCAATTGGGAAGTGGGATCTTTTAAATTCATGAGCCATGTGAGGGGCTTATGGTCGGTGAATATAGTAAACTTGCGACCATATAAATAAGGACGAAATAATTCAACCGCAAATACTATTCCTAATAATTCTTTATCAATTGTTGAGTATCGAGTCTCAGCAGGGTTTAGAGTCCTGCTGGCGAAACATATAGGTTTATCAATACCAATTTTTCCTGGTGATAGCACTGCGCCGATTGCGAATTCACCTGCATCCGACGTTAGAATAAATTCTTCGTCGAATCGTGCGAATTGTAAAATAGGAGAATTAGTTCATTTTTCCTTTATTAATTTGAACGCTTCGTCACAAAAAGCATCCCATTTGAAAATAACGTCCTTTTTTAATAAAGTAGTGAGAGGTTTGGCCAATTTGGCAAAGTTAGGGATGAATCGACGATAAAAACCGACAAAACCTAGAAAACATTTTACGTCCTTTTCTTTTCGGGGTACTGGATAATGGTCAACTGCTTCGAGCTTAGAAGGATCTGGCAAAACTTCGTTTTCATTGACTAAATGGCCAAGATAGTCTATCTGTCTGCTGAGAAAATGGCATTTCTCAGGCTGCAACTTCAGGTTATCTTCCCTGAGCCGCTCAAAAACGTGCTGGAGTCGAGAATTATGTTCTGCTAAATCATATCCATAAACGTTTATATCGTCCATGTAAACAAAACACTCGATGCCTTGCAATCCTACCAACACATTGTTCACCAGCCTCTGAAAAGTGGCTGGAGCTCGTTTTAGACCAAAGGGCATTCGGTTATAATAGTAATGCCCGTAAGGTGTACTAAACGCAGTCTTTTCTTTATCGTTTTCACTCATGGGAATCTGATGGAAACCATTAGCTAGGTCTAAGGTACTAAAGTACTCAGCTTTCCCTAGTTGGTCCAAAATGTCAGTTATATTAGGGAGGGGGAATGCATTTCATACAGTGATATCGTTGAGACGCCTAAAATCAATCACTACTCTCCATTTCTTATAACCAGCTGCGTCTGGTTTTTTGGGAACTAACAACAATGGTGAGTTCCATGGGCTTGAACTTGGGCTTATTATTTCATCTTCAAGCATTTTATTAATTTGTTTGTTAATCTCGTTACGTTGTGCTTCTGGCAACCTATATGGTCTAACGTTAACGGTAGGTTTTCTGTACTTAACTGTACTGGTACAAGTTAGGAAATCTCCATCTAAATAAAATATTCCGTTATACCTACAACAAATATTTAGGATGGACTGATTTTCTTCAGCGTTACAGTGTGAGAGGTCTAACTCAGATGCGAGTTTAGTGAGTCTCTCTTGAATAGGATCCTTTTGCGGGTTTAATTTAATAATATCAAAATTCCTTAACTCATGCAAATGTGGTCGAATTTCTGTTTCACTTATTGTAACTTCTTGCTGATTGGAGTTGAGTAGGAGGATTTTCACATGACCTGTTTGATCAGGTTCTATAAGTGTACTTCCAAGTAACAATCCTGACTTCAACTCTTGGTGTTCACAAACAAAACTACCTCTTTCTGATATTCTTATTTTGGCTACCAATTGAGTGCGAGCCGGTACTTTAATACTGCTGGCTTCGCATTTATTTGCTCTACCTTTTTTTGTTGTAGAATGATTTTGAGACTCGCCTTTCTTTGAAGGGGTCAGTTAATTTAATTTATTTGGTTTTATTTGAAGAGATACCTCTGAGTTTGGGTCTTTTGAACCTCCATACCCCATAAGTGTATCTATCCTCTTATTTAAATCCACATTTTGATTAATGGGTATTTTTAATATTAATGATTTGTTGCTATAATCGATTGTACATGAAAATTTATCAAGAAAATCGTGCCCTAGTATACCGTCGTATTTTAATTTAAAATTATCCTCTACCGCATGAATACGGTGCGTGAATTCGTCACCATTTATTTTAAAGTTACATTCGGATGTTCCCAGCGTGGACAAGGGTTTTCCTGCTAGTGAGGATACAGTGATGCTTTCTCTTTTGTTTCCTAGGGTATTACCTAATGCTCTAGTAGCTTTATGGACTGATATTTCAGCTCCTGTATCAATAAGAAAAGTACAAGTATGACATGCAGTAATTGAATTAGCGATCGTCACTACTAGCGAACGGTGATCCTTTATTAAGGGGAGATTTAATTTTGTGGTAGATTTATTGGTTGTAAATGAATATCTGCTGAGATAGTCTTTTGATTTAGGCGAGACTGAGACTCCGCTAACTCGTCTCGCCGAAGACCTTTTCCGATTTCTCCATATTTCTGGAGTTTGTTGGTCTTTGCCTTTTGGAATTTATCCAATTGCTCGCGATCCTAATATTGGGATTTCTATTAGGATTATTCGCGTTAGGTGGTAAGTATGTGGATTGCTGTGGAGGCCTATTGTTTTGTGGATAAGAGGGAATTTGGCGCGGGGGAGCTCTAGCCGCCTGTTGATATTGAAAAGATCTATTCTGTTGCTGATATTGTTGCGGTCTGGGCGCAAAATTGTGTACAGGTTGCCTGTACTGTTGTTGCTGGAATAGCCGCTTTCTGCATTCTAGAACGTGATGATTGAGGGTTTTGCAGTATGAGCAAACGGGTCTGGGGATTTCTAATTTTACTTTGGATGAATAGCAAGTTTTAGCAGTGTGCCCTTTCTTATGACACTTAGAACAACTATTGAGGCGTTCACTGAAAGCGCTGTTTCTTTCAGCCTGCTCTATAGCGAATTTCATAGAGTCTTTTAGCTCTGTATGGCTTTTGGCTTTAGTGAGGAGACGGATATAATCGTCTTTTAAACCATCTTCTAAAGCTTTAAGTACCATTTTCTTATTCTCTTCTAATAAGAGATTTTTTAATGTTTGCTCGTTTGTGAGAGCCAATAATTTTTGTGTTCTGAAAGCATATTCTTTAGTCTCTTCTTTAGAATTTTGCTTTAGAGATAGAATCTCGTTCTGAATAGAGATACGAGAACGTTATTCTAGGAATTGTTCTTAGAGGGCCTTTTGAAGCTCCTTCCAGTTATTAATATCGGCACATTTAATGACGTCGTATGCCTTTCCGACTAGTTTAGCCTTTATCACCTGTAGATAAAGAGCTTTTGAGGCTTCCGCTGAGTCCTCTCTTTGAAACATTTCGCATAGATTCAGAGACCTATGCAAATTTTCCGAATTTCAATCGAATTCAGGTATTAATGACTTAGCGTCATTAATAGTGAGCGTTTCAGGTTCTGCCATTTGGCTATGAACTGGTCGCTTACGCGTCGTTTTATTTCGTGATGTTTTCTTATTGGGTTTCTTTCTGTGTACAGTTAAGCCTGTTAGGAGTGTATCTCGAATACTTCTTTGTGACCTAGTTACTATTATCGTTTGACTTTCCACTTTGATAGAAAAGTATTATATATAAAAAAAAATTTTTTTTTTGTTTTTCAAGAGTTTGTCGGTATTAACTTGTCTCTTTAACACCGGAGTGAGTACCTTTGCGAAGAGATTTGTTAGATGAAAGAGAAGTCGAGGCCAGAGGGATTATGAGACGGCCTGAGATGAAAGATGTATATGCATATATATATATTACATTTGCTTAATAAGTTAATATTTTTAGTGTATAATATAATATATAGTTTTAGTCTAATGTATATTGAGTAATCTAATAATCTAACTCTAACTTACATTACTTCTGTTGTTGAGTCTTGTCCACGCTTTGTTGTAGGTATCAAAGTACCACGTGTCGTCTTCTTCCCGATCGAGGAGATCCCGATGTATTTCACCGTGGATGACTTCAGCTGACAGCTCCGTGTTGTCAATTAGGACGTCTATTAGTAGGTCTACCAAGCTGCCGTCCACTGGATGTTCCCTGTGAGTGGCGATATTGTTAAGGTGGTCCTGGGGGTCCAAATAGCTTTCCAGTTGATGATCGTCTTCGCTTTCTGGATAGGCTTCGAAGTCCTGGCTGTCGTCCGAGGAGAAGATGAAGTGGTCAAGCACTAGATCGTCGAAGAGAATTGGCTCCTCTCTTTGTAGTGGAGGTTCTGCTCTAGGCCAGCACATTCGTCAGGCTTTACTTTGAGTTGCGTTGTTTTAAACCTTGCTGCTTCCTCTGGGTTTTGTGGTTTTTTTTTGCAGGTCTTACAAACCTTTACAAAATCTGCACCGCTGCCACCAACATTTTATTATATGTTGTTATAACTCTCTTCGTATAACGCAATATAAGCAAAGTAAACAAAACTGCTTCTGGGATAACAAAATTAATTAATTGAATATAAAAGATTTGTGTTCTAACAGTAGATGTCTTATTTTTCTGTTTCTGACTCAGTAACTTATAATTTTCTGACTTGAGTTAATGTTCACTTATTTAGACTTTGTTATACAATTTTGACTTGTCTAGAGCTTAGGAGGCCTTACTTCTCGTAGGGGGACTCTCCTAAGTGGTTAAAGAATTCTCTCTGATTTTCCTAGTTCAACCACATCATATTTATATTATCGATTTACATGGGGATGAGACTCCCCTCCACAAATTTCTAAAATTCAGCAATTTTCTAAGGGAAAAATTAATGATCGCTCAATTTTCTGTTTTGAATAACAAAATCAGGAAATTGAGCGGAAATAATAAAATTCTAAAAAAATCGAATCGAAAAACAATTTTCTGTAAGGTTCGGTGATCGATTCCATGCATAACAAAATTTCAGGGTCATCATAATTTATGAAACTTCATGTCGCCTTACCAATGCAACGAAGAGCAGCCATTCAAAGGTGCACCTGTTGGGTAATTTTGCCGGTCTTAGATCGGTCGGTGACGTAGTCATGTATTTGGGCTTAATTGCCTGGTGACGATTTTCTTCGTTTGCTTTCATGAATGCATCATTACGTTGAGCGAATACTAGCACCGGATCATATTACATTTCATTTGTAGAAGAAATTATGATCATTTTAGGCACGCGCCACATGGGATAGAATATCTGACACCTGATGGTTGTTATTTATCTTTTGTGGAAGTATATTTTGTTGCATTTACGTGAAGAAATCGGAATTTTAGGATTATGCAATAAGTTTGTTGAATTCTAAATGATATGAAATGCGTTTTTGGGATAAAAGGTAATAATGTGATTTTGTAGATATTTTGCTAGACGCCTGACGTGCGTTTCAGATTTAGGGATGGTGTTTTGGTTTACGTTATGAATCCGTAGTTAGGCATGGTAGGTTTAGTGGATTCATAACAACACCTTTTCTCGACAGATGGCCTCAGTAAATGCAGCACCTCTATGCTGTACACTCAGATAACATCTATCAAACGGGCGCCCCTAAAGCCACAGCAGAAGATGTCAATCTTAAAATACTACCTAATACCCAGGTATATTGCAAGCCTTTAAAAACCAAATGTTTCGCAACGCCTGCTAAGAGAAGTGGATAAGAAAATGAGAGCTACAGTAAGAGCGATACTCCACCTAAATGCTCATTCCAGCAATTATATTGTTTACGGCACGTTGAAAACAGGGGGAATGGCTATGTTCCGCTTACGGACTATGATACCGATTATCACTCGAAATAGAATGAAGAAACTTAGTGAAGCAACACCACTTCTGAAGGCGACAATGGATATTCAGATCCAGATTTATTTAAGGCTTAACGTACAATAAGATTACATGTCTTTTTAGTACAAAGAACGTTGGACTAACTAGCTTACTAAAAACTTAAACTAACTACTTTAAATAAGATATAAAATGCATATGTGAAATACAAAATAAGACATAAATAAAAAATAAAAATAAAGATTTATGAAATACACAAAAAGATATAATATTAACAAACAAGAAACTTAAATTACAGAAACTTATATACTCGATCATTGCCCGGACCACCCCCTTCAGAACGGAAACATTTTTAAGTGGCAGGTGGCAGTGTAACTCTGTGCCATTAACCTTCACAACCTATCAGTCGAGCACACACGATGAACATCAGTTGGTAAATTATTCCAGTCCCGAATAGCTCGAACAAAGTAAGAGTCGTCTATTATGGAATGTTGAAACCTACGTATCAATAAGTTGAAATGTCTGCCAGAGTTTAGAAATTCAAGTTGGTTAAAAAGGTACCGAGGCTTTTTCGAGTGTATAATTTTGTGAAGGGATGCAAGAAGCCTACACCTTAAATATTCCATCAAGGGACAACCAAGCAGATGGCTACTATGCGGTGAAACATGATCAAATCTTCTAAGGCCAAACACAAACCTCGTACAGTTATTGAATGCAACAGTTAATTTCATTGAGGATACAAAATCCTAGTGCGGCAATATTAGACAGCTAGCTGTAAAGTAGGATAGAAACATGGACTTAACTAGCATTGAATGAATGCTAAAAGGTAAAATTACAGAAGACAACCACAACCGTAGAGGACAACCATAAACTTTTCACAAAATATGGCTAATTTGATCACAACTTTTCATCCTTGAGTTGAGAAAAATCCCTAGATTTCGCACACGATCAGCAAATTCTAATATTTCATTATCCAGAAATATAGGCGGTAAGTCAGAAACTTCAAGCGGTCGTCGATAAAATGGAATGCATTGGCATTCTTGGGGGTTTAGTTGTAAACCATTACTAGTCGCCCAACTCGACACATTCGTCACGTCAGAATTTAAACGTTCGATACAATCCTCCATTAGACCAATGGGACGATCAATATAGGTCTGTCTGTTTACTTCTGAGCAAAAATCTTTGAGTAAAAATCAAGTAAAAACTTTTATGCGGTAGAGGGGATAACTCAAGGAAAGTTACCAGACAATTCTCGAGTAAATTCTGTTCAGTTTGCCATGTGTCAAAAATTTGGCTGCTACGTTTTCTGTCTAAAACAGAAAACAATTAATTAAATTGAAATACGTTTTAAAAAATTCACCCTCGTTAATATTTTTTTAAAAATCTCAACTCATTAGATTATCATTTTTACATTCATTCGATAGCACAACAACTGGCTTAACCTCAAATTTAATGCTTTTGACAGTCAGCTGATTGCATATCGAAGTTACACATCCTCTTGATAATGAGTAAAAATGTGCAACTTTGTGCAAGAGGGGAAACGTATAAATTTACTCGATTTTTACTAGCTAAAAGTTAACAGATGGTTTGTGAGTAAAAATGCGTTTTTACACCGAGTAAAAACTTTCGAGTAAACAGAGACAGACCTTATATAACTGCACATCATCAGCATATATGTGAATTTCACAATCCTCAATAACCTCAGCAAGATCATTAATAAACATGCTGAAAAGCAAAGGGCCCAAAATAGATCTTTGAGGCACACCACGAGTGAGAGGTAAGGCATCAGGAAAACCGTTCCCTATTCTTACACGCTGAGAAAACTGCCGATAAGGGAAACTGCAGTTGAATGAAATTCAAAGTTAGTGGACAACTTAGATAATAATTTAAGGAAGTCAACCGAATCGAACGCTTTAGAAAAATCAAGTAGAACTAGGGCACATAACTCATCCTTATCTAACGAGCTGCGTATATCGGTTGAAACTCTTAAAAGAGCCGTTTCACAACTATGCGATTTGCGGAAACCAGATTGGCACGACTTTAGCATAATTTTGGTCTCAAGATATTGCCAGGTCAATAGCTTTTCCATCACTTTGGCTAGAAAATCTAACAGGCTGAAATGCCGGAAGTCCCCAGGATCTTTAGCTTTATTGGTTTTACCCACCGGTACCACCGTTCCGATTTTCCAACTAGAAGGGAACTGAGAAGTAGTGATGGAGCTATTGATAATATTAATTACAGGGTGGAGTATCCAAGGTAAAAGATTTTTTATAAATTTAGGAGGAATGCCATCAGGGCCTGTTGCTTCTGACTTAACAGCTCTTACCGCAGCAATAACTTCCTCAGCATCAACACATCTAAAACAGAAAGCAGGCAGATCATTAGTAGCACTAGTACCTGACACAGCGCCTTGAAGTGGGAAACCACTGGCAAAGGAGGAATATATATTAGAGAAATGCATATTCCTTACATTGGGATCAATGTTTCGAAGTTGTCCTTGCCACAGGCACCAGCCCTACGCAGGTTATTCCATAATTTTCTCAAAGGAAAAGATAAGAGTAGATCTTAATATACGACATCTGTAATATAAGTAGTCCCACTCAGCTATAAGTCTTTAGATTTCAGCCGAGAACCATGGACAACCGCTGTCTCTGAAACGTCGTTTTTAAATAGGGGCATATCCATCATGAAGGTAATGTACAATTTGTTGTAAAATGTCCACCTTATCTTCGATTGAAAAACATGAAATGATACTATCCCATGGCAGCATAGCACATCCATTTTCCAGATAATCTAGGCCTAAATTTTGATAATTTCTATATGCAACTGTTTTATACATTGGATAGCCATATATATCAATATTGTACGTCATGAAAAGAAAATCATGGTCAAAAATAGCCGGAGGACTAATTTGATTAATAAAAGAAACAGCTTCTCTATCAGCAGTAAGAAATAAATCAAGCATTGATGGATTTACCGCGTTAAAGTAAGTAGGGAGGCCATTAACAAAGACACTGATAATTCGCGACCGAAAACAATCTCTAATATAGATTGCTACCCCGCCACCGATTCGTCGTGATCTGTCATTTCTGAGGAGTCTATATCCAGGTTACACTATAAAACTGGACGGAATGTGGGGCTTCAGCCAAGACTCACACACCAAGATAATATGTTCATCCGAGGCAGAAAATATATCGCGCATCTCATCTAGTTTAGCCCTCAAGCTCCTTACATTCAAATTTACAATGTTAAGACCATTCGACTGTTTGCAGAAAATATTTGGTAAGACTCTTACCCGGTTCGACGAAAAACTATTAGTATTGGTATTCATCCAGCTCTACCCATGAACTACGACTGAAGGTCAGTAACAGAAGATCAACAACACAGGTACCGCAGAAAAGCAATCTTCCATAGCTCATACAAATAAGTGGTTCTGGCAAAAAAAATAATCGCTAATAGAACAAATATAATATATCTGTCAACAAAAATCAGTAAAATAATCAAACGTACATTATACAGAACAGAAACAATTTCCAAGCTTACCAAAGTAAGTTCATAACAGCTACAAAAACAATTCAAAAAAATACGAGATATGCAAAAAATTTAGATAAAAGTTTAAATAAATAAAAGACTGAAACATACTACAATTATTATCAAAGGTTAAAATACCAAATTTCAAGTGCTCAATCAGAGTTGCATAAGCTATAATATATAAATACAATGTCAAAAACTTAAAATAATAAAATCGTCCAACGCCTAAGTATATAATCCAAATATTACATGCTCTAAGCTACTTCCGAATTTGCTTCAAAAGATTGATGATCAATGTTATCCGAGTTAGGTACAAAGGTCAGCCCTGCAGCAACTGATTCAGTTAGTTGAACAAGAGTATCATACTATGAACCGCAACAGGATATCACATTACTTTGCACGCACATGCAATTTCCCATTGCGAGTAAAAACCGAATGAAAGACTTTATCCCTCCTGAAGTCAAGAGATCTTCGCAGAATTCTCTGATTGATGTGGGTCAAGCTTTCAAAAAGTACCTCACGTAGGTACCACGGTGGCTAAACTAAACCACCCACGGTGGTGGACAACTGGTGCCCCACCTACCGTGCAACGCTTCGTCATGCTGCTCTAAGGAACCAATATCCGTAGGCACAGATGACACAATACCAGCACCGGCAATTTTTTTTGCTAATTAATATAGTTTTACTACTCCTAGAAAAGAGCGGTATCGGAGCTCAGGCACAAATTTAGGTACTCTAGCCCAAGTACACAGTGTCCATTGGCCACACTGTGTAGGAAACCTGGAGCACCCAAGACAGTGCTGAGCACCGATAGTGTGCTCGGGAGGCTAAACACAAAGATACCAGCCAACACCAAGCACTGTGGAACCAGTGATAGAGCAACGGGAAGACCGAAGGGGAGTACACAGAAATGTGGGATGAACAGATACACACAACAACAATACAAAAGCACACACACGACAGGCATAAAACACGAAGACACAAAAACAAACGAACTGAGAGCATGACAAGAACACAACACACAAGGAAAGAAACCACGAACAATGCACACGCACACACACCCACGAAACAGAAAACATTGGGACCCCTAAGATCTAACATAACACACACAGACAAGGAAGAGAGCAAGCAACGAAGGGAAACAACACATCATTTAAAACACACACACTAGGATAGGCAGACAACACAGCAAAGGAACACAAAAAGACAACACACACAAGAAAAGACAACACACACTAACTTAACACGTCATTTAAAACACACACACTAGGATAGGCAGACAACACGGCAGAGGAACAAAAACCAGTAACGCACATGAGCTACACACAAGCAAAACAAGACACAGACAAGAAGAGAAAAACAGGGAAAAAAAGAGAACGGAAACAAATAAAGAAAACTCGCACAACACACGCACACATAAACCCGAACCAGAATGTACCAAGGAGAGAAGGATAAGAAGAGGGGCTGTGAAGAAGAGCACGGAATATAGACATAAAAATAACAAGCGCCATAATACACAATACACAGAAACCAAACACAAGCCCAAAAACACACAGGCAGATGAGGGCCTGAGGAGAAACAAAATCTCGAAACACCACGTGGATAGAAGCGTACCCTACAGGAACAAGGCAGTAGTAGAGTGAAAACCGAACAGGAAACACATGACGCTCAAAAAGGCAAAGGAAAATATAAAGTGATAGAAAAAGCACAGCGGTAAACACAATAACGTGAAACATACGCGCACCTCGGAAGGAATAGCCAGTTATAAAGTAAAAACAAAAGAAGTGAACACGTGAAGTGAGAAAAATAATTAAAAAGATTAAGTAAAAATAAAGAAAGAGAAATAAAAAGTGTTGTGAGAGAAAAAACATAGTGCTGTGTGGTAAGAAACTAAAGTGAAAGAACAAGGAACGGGAAACACACGGAAAACAATAAGCAACAATAGTAGGAAATTTGGGGTAAGTGATAGGCCTAAGGTAGAGATTATAGAGTAAGGTAAGGGAACACACACAACAAAGCGAACTAACACACGAAGAAGCCAGAAAGAGATAACAAGGAAAACGAAAGCTGGCATACATTAGCTAACCACATACGAGGAAATTGAGCATAAAACTAAAAATAACTAGAAATAACCAAGAACTAACAATTAAAAATTAAAATTAAATTAAAATAATACATATTAAGTACGTCAAAATGCACTGAAAAAGAAGAGCATAAACGTAAACACAAAACTAGTAAACACAAAACTAGTAACCACGCACCAGATTTCACAATCATA
>OZ005741.1:189004758-189049772 GCA_963930735.1 Dioctria linearis | reverse complement strand
TGCTAATTATCTCTTGCGGGTTTACATTTTGAGTGTATGATACTCCAGTGACAACAATCAGTTAACCTGCTGCGTTTGCACACTGCTTCCAACTCAGCTTGGATTTCAGCAAGTTCACTCCGTGTTGTATTCAACTCTTCTCTTAACTGACCTATCGCAGAGTACATAGTTGCTTTCACAGATGTTTTCACTGCATGGATTGTATCAGCTATTAGCTGCTCAAACTCAGAAGTTTTCTCCGAAAAGTCGACAAACTTATCCAAAATTAATTCTGTTAAATTTTTCGATAACTTTCTTTCCAGCAATTCAAAAGAGTCGGTGGATATAACAGATTTAGAACGGCAAGGTGTTAATGGGGTACTACAGCTGTTGCCTCCAGTCGTTTTCAACTTCGATCTGCTCCTCGTTTGTTTTAAAATTTCGGTAGGCGTGATTGCATTGGTACACTTTACCTTTGCATTGGTTTTTCCAGACATGCCGAAGAAAGATCACAAATATCGAGACAATGTACACTGAAAAATCCTAATTCTAGAAAACAAAACTAATTGTGAAGCAAAACACCAAGTTATACAATATACAAGAACTTATTTTAGATAACTTGGTTTGAAAATGTGCGGAAATATCAAAAACTTAATATCTCAGTAAAACGTGACTACTCGATGCACATGTGACTGACTGCTACTCCAATTGGCTAAACCAATAATCGACAGGCTAGACCAGGGGTGGGGAAACTTAATACTGGTATGATCGACATTAATTTTTCTCATTTATGCGCGATCGACTTCGAAAAATGGGTTAAATTAAAAACAAATAAAAATTTAAGTAAATACTTTACTGACAATAATATATTAAATACATTGTATTTACAATTTTGTGCAACGTACTTTCTTGATAAATATTTTGGATTATTTTTTTGATGTAGATGCGTGACATTCCATTTCATCAACAAGACTTTTAAATTTAGGCTTGTAATCATTGATGCATAATCGAATAGATGCCATTAAATGGTCATCAGTCAGAGAACTCCTGAATTGCGATTTGATGGTTTTCATTTGAGAAAATGCCATAAGTGGAACCAATAAATGCAAATATCCTCATTATCACCGATCTCAATAATGAATATTTTTCTTCTTTTAATTAATTTCAAAAATAATTTTCATCTGCACGTGCTTATATCTGATTTTATTGTTAAAATTTCTAACTAGGTCCGATGAATTCAATTGAAAAGTATGAGCTAGATTTGATGAAATATCCTCGTTATCGAATTCTTAAAAAGGAAATGAAATAAATTCAAAAATCGGTGGCAGGTTATTGAAATTTGCAAATCGTCCCTCAAATTCTTGATTAAAATTTTCCAGATCAAAAGAAAATATTTCAATATTACATTTATTACATTTACCAGTAAGTTTAATATGTTTTTCTAAGTATGGAAAATATTTAAAATTTTGCCGTTTTAATTGTAAAGCAAAATGTTTTAATTTTGCTTTAAAAGCATAACTCATAAAAGCATAGCTCAATAAAATTTTTTCCCTTTCCTTGTATTTGTAAATTAAGCGAGTTGTAATGGCCCATGAAATCCGTTAGAAGTGCTAATTATTTTACTCATACTAGATCTTCCAATTGTTAATGTTTTTCTCCCAATGTGTCCAAAAATGCAATACTTTCAGGCAAAAGATTTAGAAATCTTTCCCAAATTAGCAATTTTTACTGCCAAATCCGTAGTATCATTAGCATCCAATATTTTTGTAAATAAGGCATTTTTATGACTGGCAATGGCAATGAAATGATATGAAATCAGGAAACTGTTCATTTTGTTTTACGGAAAAATTGCAAAACCCCATTTTTGTAAATACAATTGTTGACTCGTCAAACTAAAACGAAAGAAACGGAAACCTTATACTCATCTTCTAAATGACGAGTTATACTTTTATTCATATCTACGACGAATAACAGTTCTGCGAGAAAGTTGCAAATCTTTAATTGCATTGAGAATTTCACTTTTATTATTAAAGTTGGAAAATTATTTCTCGCTGCCATCAAGAAAAGCTTGCTTAAAAATATCTCCACCCCGATAAGGCTTCTTAAGTTTGCCAAACCGTACATATGTTATGACATAAGATGCTTCAGTTGCTTTGCCATTTTGGTTTGATCCATAGGCTTTTGAAACAAAAGTTGCTGTGCGGTTATGTAATTTTTTAATTCTATTACTTTTTGTTTTCTTAATTTGGTATTAACAGGGTAATCATTTTTATAATTTTTATACAAACTCGAAAAATGTCTTTCGAGATTTCCTTTCTTGGGCTAGGTAACTGTAACACAACATATCAAATGTAGGCATTTATATTTGTACATAGTGAAAAAATAATGCTCTTCCCAATCATTATGGAAATTATAAGTGTTTTGTTTTTTTCTACTAAAATTAAAGCTATTATACATAGATATTAAACCAAAATTTTATTTTATCTAAAATTGATATTAATCTTTGGTAGCAGAGAGACGAATGCAAATTGCAAGTCAGTTGACTCTGAATTCCCGCGAAAGTAACGTGCTGGACGACAACGTCGAAAATTAAATGCCATTATTAATACTTTTATTGCTTTCAATTTAGCAAAATACGAAACACATGTATATAAAAATATATAAAGTAAATATGTTTTAAAATTATGTGTAAAATCTTTGATAATTGCTAAATTATTTCTATCAAATATTACTGCGGTAAGAAATTGTCCCTCACTGGGCGTCACGAGCACCGTAAGAAAATTTTTAAATATTAAACCAAAAATTTATTAAATGTGTTCAATAAATTTACCTACGCAAAAATAGAATCTTAATAATGCGAATTGAGAGGCTCAAAGGCAAAGAAGTACAAGAAACATTTTGTTTGTTGTAAGTACAAAAATACTCAAAATATTAACGACAAAGAAATACAACTAAATTCATATTACGTGCTATTTTATAGCAGCCGTTATTATAACGACTTGCGAGTATGAGCTTTAGTTCATCGACCCTTCTTATAAGGAAGGGGGCATAAATGATTGCAAATGATTAAATTATTACCTTCTTATTGAACCAAAAACCACCGAACACATTATTTTAATTTTAACCACAACAAATAATTATTAAGATATACGGATTATTTTAATTATTATTCCAAAAAATTAAGACTTTAAACAGAATTTAGGATTAGGTATTCAAAACATTAAAGTGTTATATCTCAAAAGTGTGAATAGTGTAACTTGTACCCCTTTGTTTTTGAGCCCCTCAATTGTAAACACAAATTTCTTTCTCGTTGTTTGCTTCAGCTCAGTACACTACATCACAAAACAAAGTACCTACGGTATGCAAGCAACTGTAAGCCATATGCACTCTGAGTAGCAACAGCTAGAATGAGTAGCAGAGAGTAGAAGCACTGCCAAAGATTACTTAATAAGATGATGGGAAGTAGGCAGAGTAAGGAAACGCACACTAACGTGCTCACACGACAGGCTCATGTGCACGTTCCATTTTGAAAAACTAATGTGCGCGTGCGTGAGTTGTTGTATTGTTATTAGCGCACGCGCCCATCAGTGAGTAATTCAAAATAAGAAAATGCACACTCGCGTGAGCAGACGAAATTTATCACTGCTCATTACTCACGAGTGAGTAATTCAATATCAGAAAGCGCACACTCGGGTGCGCACACGAAATTTCTTACTGCTCATTACTCACGAGTGAGTAATTCAAGGGAAGAAACCTCACACTCGCGTACGCACACGAAATTACTCACTGCTCATTACTCACGAGTGAGTAATTCAAGGGAAGAATGTATAAACTCGCGAATAAACATTTAAGTATTGATAATCAACGTTCTCTACATAATGTAGGTATTTCACAAGTGCAATTTCACACAAGTTGGAAATGAGTAATGAGAAATTTCGTGTGCACTTTCTTCTATTGAATTACTCACTCGTGAGTAATGAGCAGTGGATGATGAAAATTTTAGTGTGCGCACGCTAGTGTGCGCTTTCTGATATTGAATTACTCACTCGTGAGTAATGAGCAGTGAAAAATTTTGTGTGCGTTTTCTTATTTTGTATTACTCACTTCATGTTTGATCGCCTGCAAAATTTTTAGTACACATTTTAAATTAACCTAGTAAATTATTTAAAATATCTACGATCGACTGTCGACCTGTACGCGATCGCCCGTTTGCCCACCCCTGGGCTAGACAAATCAATTGAGGAACAAAATAAAAACACCACAGACCTCAAAAGAATATACGCAGAATAACTACACAAAAGCTATAATGGAAAAGGTCTAGCTGAGGTAAAGCATCACAACGCCTGTACAAAATTCCTGATGAATCCACCAATACACTGGAATGGGGAACAATATATTAAGGCTGTTCAAATGAGATTCAATCTCCTTTCGAGAGTGGGAATCCCATCAAACTCACCAGAAGCAAGAATGTGCAGGGAAACCTGCCATTAAACGGAGAGCCTCTCACATGTGCTTCAAAACTGCCCTGCCACACACTGACAAAGAATACAAAGGCATGATTGTATTCTGCACCGACTGATCGAAGCGGCGAAAAAACACCAGTGGACTGCAAATCGTGAGCCCCACATCAGATGCGGGAACGGGATCTTGAAGAAGCCGGACGCCATTTTTGAGAAAATTGGTACTGTGATAGTCACAGATTTTGACGTGAACTGGGAAGGAGACATAAGACGCACGACCCAGTATAAGAACAAGGTGGCTATATACGGTGAACCGGATTTTGTGAAGAAGCTCGCCCAAATGTACCCGGGGAAAAATATCTATATACAGCCTTTCATAATCGGAGGACGAGGTACCTGGTGCTCATGAAATAAAATTGTAGCTGAAAAACTCCAACTTACGAGCAAGGAAATCGAAGACATCATTTACACAGCCTTAAGAGGAGAATGGATGACCCACTCCGACTTTATGAGGACAGTCTGGCGCACAAGAAGAAGAGGAAGACGCAGCACGCAACAGTAAAGAAAGAAGATCAGGCCCTACTGCCAAGATCCCAGTAGTAATAATCAGTCGACATTCAATGTATTTAATAACAATATCAATCTATGTTAACTTTAAGTTAATATTTAAGCAATACAAATCTTGTATAAGTAGATAAACAGACTGAATAAATAACTTATAGCCAAATGCCTCGTCATCTATTAGTGACGCGCATAAATGGACTAACAAGATTCCTACTGTTCCTGTCTACTATCTAGCGAAACCACAGCCAAGGGAACAGGCTTGGAATAATCAGCGGGGAAAGAAGACCCTGTTAAACATGACTATAGTCTGGGATTAATAGGTGTAGCATAAGTGGGAGATGCATGGTCTTCGGATTATGTTTTCGCCAATGAAATACCACTACTCTTATCGTTTCCTTACTTACTTGATAAAATGGAACGTGTTTCATTTACTTAGCCATTATACGGATATATTTTTATAATATATTTTATGGTATTTTGTTTTTATGCAAGCTTCTTGTTCAAAGTACTCAAGAGTTTGTTATATAACCTAAACAAATATTCAATGAAATTATATTTTAAGCAGATTTTTCTTTATAGAGGATTTGATTTTTATATATTATAGTATATTGTTATTTGGCATAACTCTTACACTCTGGTATGATTCAATTCAAGGACATTCCCAGGTAGGTAGTTTGACTGAGGCGGTACATCTCTCAAATAATAACGAAGGTGTCCCAAGGCCAGCTCAGTGTGGACAGAAACCACACATAGAGCAAAAGGGCACAAGCTGATTGGATCCCGGTCTTCAGTACACATAGGGACTGCAAAAGCACGGCCTATGGATCCTTTTGGTTTAACAAGTTTTTAACAAGAGGTGTCAGAAAAGTTACCTCAGGGATAACTGACTTGTGGCGGCCAATCGTTCACAGCGATGCGACGTCGCTTTTTGATTTTTCGATGTCGGCTGTTCCTATCATTGTGAAACAAAATTCACCAAGTGTTAGATTGTTCACCCATGCAAGGGAATGTGAGCTGGGTTGAGACCGTCGTGAGATAGGTTAGTTTTACCCTATTGATGATAAATCTTATTACGACAGCATTCCTGCCTAGTACGAGAGGAATCACAGGTACGGACCAATGGCACAATACTTGCTCGAGTGAACAGTGGTATGACGCTACGTCCGCTGGTTTATGCCTGAACGCCTCTAAGGTCGTATCCATGCTGGAAACTAATAATAGTAATGAGGCAATTGTATTCTACGGCAATATACCAATTCAAGTTTATAATTTTAAATTATAAACGATATCGGATGACTATGATGATATCAAAGTTAATATGGCTTGTATGCAAGTAACATCTATATATAGTTAACTACTTATATAAAGAAACTTTATATAATACGATGACAATGTCTAGAATCAATTGTAAACAACTTTGATTACGGTCGAGGTGCTGTAAGCGGTACAGCAGCTACCATACTGCGATACACTGAACCTTAATCTTTGCTTGATAATTCTATGTAAATCATCTATTTATTATATCGTTATAGCATTTTATACTATATATATATAACATATATAACATATATATAAAAATGGGCATATAAGCGCCATTATAAATCTTGTCAATCCAAGGAAAAGTTATATAACATATTACAAAGTTAATGTGGGTTATATGAAAGTAACACTATATATACTGTGTTATGTGAAAAGAACTTATATTGTAAATTAAGAATTGTAAACAACTTCAGTAATGGGCAAGGTGTTGTAAGTGGTAGAGCAGCTAACAAACTGCGATCCACTGAAGCTTATCCTTTGCTTGATGATTTCAAGAAATCATCTATTTATATTTAAAGGAGAAATCAGTCATATATAAATTAGCGCCCTTATAAAACTTAGATATGTTCATACGGAGCGGAGCATTTTATATGAAGGAAGCCAATATAAGGGAAGGCAAACATTTTTTAATTGGAAAAATTCTTTACTCTACGACAATTCAGTTTGAATTATGCATACATTCTAGCCAATACCACGGAAATTATCTTTACTGTACTGCCTTTCATCTCCAGAAAACAGCAAGTCATTATCTCAAATAGTTCAGGAGCATTCTGCGAAATTGATACATACAATTTTCCCCTAAAAAATAAAGCCGTTGCGTTTCCTCAATATCTCTCGGTCATATCTCAACCAATTTAAATAATTCAAAGAATTTTTGGGGTAGGAGGTGCTGACCTATCCACTGGTTTATACTGTTTTTGGCTGCGGTTACCCGTCCGAGGGAGTGGGGAAAATATGATTTTTCGATCATAATTCGGCCAAATATATTCCGAGGGGTTAGGGGAAGTATGGTTTTCCGATCATAATTCGGCCAAATATACTACGAGGGGATAGGGAAAGTATTGTTTTTCGATCATACGGCCAAATATAGTTCGATTTCAAAATTCCTTTTGTTAATTGTTTTTTAATTTTTTTCTGATTTTTTCAGCAATCTCCCCTCTCCTGCCTCTTGTGTTGGGAAAAATTATTTTCGACGGCCACAATTTTCAACTAAAACGTTATTTAGAAATTTTTCTCTACCAATTCCAATCCAATTTTTGAATTCTTCGTGGATGCACGCTTATTAGTTATTTGAGCAAGATCAGATGTCATTTACATTGCAAAAAATAAATAAAACTATGACTATCATAACATCGAGATTTTTTCTTTCACTCCTACCCGGGTAAGTGGGTACTTTTTGGAAAGGTCTCGGTGAGTACATAACCAAACATTAGTTACTCTTTTTCCCCGCTTTACTTTTAGTTCTGGGACTAATGTACATACATTTTGATAGGAAAGACAGAGAGAGGAGAGAGAATATTCTCTGTACCGTACTTTCCTATACATTTCACAATATTACGTCACCTAATGGTGGAACACGGTTCGTAATGGGAATACCATGTATTCTATATACCTTGCTGCCGACCTTCTGCCCAGTTCCATGTTAATCGAAATACAGGGTATTTCCTCCGTAGCGGTGTTGTGACTCAGGTACCCTATGCTCCGAATCACAACGATAAGGTCAATGCACCAATATATTGCCCTATGCAATAAGACGGGCACACAACTGCATATCGGGTTGCATTTTCTACATGATGCATATGCATCTCAACATAAAAAATTTGCATTTTCTCACGTACGAATTTAAAATCGTTTTGAGAAATTAATAAGTAGAAAAAAGCTTTAAGAAAAAGTTTTCATGGGTACCTGGGTGCAATTCTCGCGAACAAGTTTAAAAAATTGGGAGTTTTAAAAAGTTAATGTGGATAAAATCAAAATATATATATAAAGAAAGGCGGAATAAAAGTTAATGTGAAAAAAATCAAAATATACCTATAGGTATATAAGGAAAGGTTTAAAAAGACCCAAAAAAAAGGGGAGTTTTATGAAATTCAACCAAGCAGTGAATATTGTATTTGTTCTTTGCTTTGTAACACATAAACCCTTACGCGCGCTCTCTCCCTTGGAGCACGGAGTGCGCTAACGATAACATTTTGGTGGCAGCGGAACCTTGAAATAAAATCAGTGCTTTCTCTAAATCAATAAAAAATAAAGGAAATTAATTGAAAATAATTTTTTAAAAAAATTAAACATTAAAAATCCTGCCGCACCATATAACATTTTGGTGGAAGCGGTAACCGAACCCCAAATGAAATCAGTTTATAATAAAAACCAGCCACAAAATAAAACATTTTGGTGGCAAAATAAAAATTTTGGTGGCAGCGGTATTTTTAAAGATCAGTGCCTATAAATTACAATTAAATCAGTAAAACAAAAGTTTCGTAAAAACTATAATTTAACCATTAAAAATAAACAAATAACTAAAAAGTAAATAATAATACAAAAAAAAAAAAAAATAATAAGCCCGGGTACCCAGGAGGTACTTAGAAGAGTTAAAAGTTTAAGCGCCAAGCGCTCACTGTTGGACCCAAGGAGGCTTCATCCCTGCCTCCCTAAGAATTGCCATAGCAGGATGACACCTGACGTGTCAACAGAAAATCATTATTCATCTGCAGCAATAAAACATTCTACTACAAGTCTCCGAAAAGACGTCAGCTAGGACGCCCGATACATGCATACATCATTTCAAAACACACGGTGGATAAAATCGAGGTAAAAGATCAAAATATATTATTATTAAAAATAATAATTTTATTCACAATATTATTAAAATTGCATTAACAAATTTATTATATAAACATTATTGTTAAAATTATTGTGATATATATGCCATTTTTTATAATTCATTTTTATACGACTAAACGCCTGCCGCGAAGAAAACGTTTTGTTTTTTCTCCGAAAAACAAAAAAATAATACATCTTTTATCAACGTTGTTTTCCTAACGTCACGATTACATTTTTACAAACTTCGTAGAAGCGACCTCTGCGGTAAGACTTCGTGAGCTTGCTGGTCACAGGACTTCAATAAAATCGGTAATCGGCCCCCTGCGATAGGACTTCGTGAAACTATCGATCAGGAGGTAGATTGCGATCGGAAGGATTGATTTTTATAAAGGAAAATATATATATATATGCATATTGTGTATTTATCCTTCTTATTATAATATATAGGTATAATAAAAAAGAAATGTATATATATATATATATAAATATATATATATATTGTGTGCGGTTTTTTCTTCTCTTCAGTGCACATATAGGTAATGTACATTCTCGAGAAATTAATATTAAATTCAAATTATCCACTCCTCATTTCTTCTTATTGAGGCATTTAAAAATTCATGTTGGCTGTCCCATTTCCTCTTTAACGACATTTTCGCTCTTCACTAGCCTTCATTGTATCTAATTAATCAAGCCTTCCACAACCTTATTTCCCACGACAAAGCAACATACATACACTGGTGTGCAAAAAGAACGCAGCACTCGAATTTTAAAGAATATATTTGATTTACTGGATATTTACATTTCAAGGTTCATGGCGATTGTTCTTAATTTGGTTACTTATTATGGAAATAGCATTTGGTGACAACTTTACAGTAATTATTTTTTCTTTTATTGTTAATATTGTACAAAAAGTACAAAAACAAAAATATGTGGTTAAGCTATACAATATATTCAAAGAGCACATTTCTTGAGGTAATTCTCCTAAGTTACTTCGAAACTAATTATTATGGTTAACATATTTATTGCATCTAATTTAGTTTTATTATTTAACAACCCATTGGCCCACCACGGGCCTTGATCAACTCTATACAACGGTCTTTCATACTTTTTGCAAGATTTTTAATATCATCTTCACAAATTCCATCCCAGACTTCTGAAAATGCACTCTCCAATTCCCTTTGTGTTTTTGGACGTTGTCTCCATAGTTTTAGAAAAGACCACAAATTCTCGATTGGCTTGAGATCGGGACTATTTGGGGGCCACCACAAAGTCTCAATACAGTTTTCCAATAGGTACTAGTTCGTAACCTATAATATAGAATGCAAGCGAAAAAATGAGATTAACGACAATATAATCAATTGAATAATAAGGAAGACATTTCTACCATTCAGTTTTAATAAAATAGTACCTGTCTAGCTTTGTGGGAAGGCGCATTGTCGTGTTGGAAAAGGAACTCCTAATTTTCTGCAAACATCTCAAAGGCGGAGGGCTTCAAGTGATTCTCCAGAACATCAATGTAGGCATTAGCATTTATTCTTCGGCTAACAAACGTATGATGTCCACGTCCGCGTGAACCAAAACATGCCCAAACCATAACTCCTCAATCCCGAGGTGGTACTTCTTGTACACATCTAGTCAGAAGTCGCTTTCCTTTCCTTCTCCGCACGTACCGCCTTCCATCAGAAGAGTGGAGGTTGAATTTGGATTCGGCTGAATAAATTACTCTATTCCACATATCCTCTGTCCATGAACGGTATTCGCGCACCCACTGGAGACGTAATTGTTTCACTCGAGCTGTTAAAAGGGGCTTTTTCACCGATCGACGACCGTTTATTCCTTCTTGAATGAGTATTCGTCGGATCACTGAGGAGGAAATATCGACGTTATGCGCACTCATTAGCTCTTGTCTTAAATCCGGAGATGTTTTGAAACGATCCACCAAAGATATACGAAAAAAAACCGATCTTGACGAATTGTAGTCTTTCGCGGTCTTCCCGATCCTCACGACGATATACGCTGCCAGTCTCTTCGAATTTTTAATTATCTGCACAATAGTGGAATCTGAACATCTTAACCTACGATCTCTTTCACGCATAGAAAGATTTTCCCGCCACATTGCGATTGCCACAGCTTTTTGTTCACTACTTAGTTGAATCATATTTAACAAAATTTTCTTTCAATACACAAATGCTTTCACTATCTGAACACTAAATTGAAAAAGAAATCAAGCTCGCATCTTTTGCATCTTATATAGCCTATTGTGTCATATTTTTCCAGGGACCAACGCGAGACTACCTACTAATTAGGAAAAATCATGATTTTCCAAGGATACCCTACCTGCTGCGTTTTTTTGCACACTACTATACATACAATACAGCAAAAAAAAATGTTTGCTTTAAATATAAGCGGTGTCAAGTGTTTTCTACACTTGTTTTTGTGTATCAGAATTTTATTTTCATCTTTTCACAATTCTTACTTCCATCAAAATAACTCGACCCAAACATGACTGAAGAAAACATATCTTTCGATGAGCTTTGCTTGTCACAAGTCCCAAAAATGTCAGAAAATAGACAAATTCTGGCCGACTATCATAGAGCCAATAAAAGCAAAAGGACTTCAGACTTTACTTCTGAAAAACTCCAAAATTTGGAAGACGTATGGGCTTCATTTGAAAAAACGGAAACCATGATTTAAGATCATGAAAATTTTACTGAAACTCATGATTATTTTAAGCAGTCAGGCTATGACAAAACGGAGGACTGATACAATCTTACAAAGGCAACTCTGTCTGATAGGTCGAAGTCCATATCAGTCCACACAGAGCGCAAAAATAGCCCGTTTTACGTCCCACTTCCAAAAACTTCTCAAAAAACGACTGCAGCTGATAACCAAGAAAGCACAGACAAAGATCAATCAAATACAGTACGGTTTCGATTGCAAGAAGATAGACGAAAAACGTTATCCCATATTATTCAATATATAGATAATAATTCCCTTGCAACTGCAACCCCGACATATCTAAACCAAAAATTAAACTCGTTGCACAAATATTGGGATGATTTCGAAGAAACACATAACGAAATGATCTTGAATGTTGGCCCAAACGACAAAGATAGCGAATACTTCGTGAATGATATTTACATAAACATGGAAACATCATTCTCAGACACTGCAGTAGCGCTGCAAGAACAGTTAGACTCGAGATTCCAAAAGGTAACAAATACTACAAATAATTCCACAGAGCATCACCACAATGTCTCTTTCAGAGACCAGTCAAATTTTTTCATATCTGACGCGAGAACATTAATTCCCAATTTCAATGGAAATCCGAAAGATCTCCACAAATTCATTTCAAGCTGTGATGATTCATACGCAACAGCAACGACGGCAAGCGAAAAGCACTCCCTCCTTAGTTTAATAAGGAGTAAATTATCCGCAGAGGCCTACGATATCTTCAGGTAAAAATTCCCAGAACTACGCTACAGTCTCAGTTAAATAATTCTAAACAGAGATTAGGGGAAAGCGTGAAAGATTTCCTTCAGAGACTTAGCACAACTCTATCCAAACTAAATGAGGCAAATTCTTTTAAAATCTCTTTTAAAAGATAATGATTGTCAAGCAGTGAGAGCTATAGAGGACGGATTATCCAATCAACAACTCCAAACTTTAGCCAAAGCGCATTCCGAAAAATCCTTTTCTGTATTAAAATCACACATCTTGGAGCATGCATCACGCTTAGAGCAGAAACAACTTGTTTCCCAAGCACAAAAAAGATACATCAAACTCCATTTGCGCAAGCAATCAATTCAAGTCCTCACTGCTGCAAATGCAATAGACTGGGGCATGCTGAATCAAGCTGCCCAGTGATACAACGCTCCACCCAAAATTTCAACGCAGTTTCGAAGCTAAAATTGCAATTACAACGCCCGCCAGATTTCAATAAGGTCACATCTCCGTCGCAGGGCCCTTCTTGTCATAATTGTCATCGAATTAGGCACACCATAGAAGAATGCAGGACAAGAGCTGCGAATAATAATCGTTCTAACAACAGCCCTGGAAACCAAAATAATTTTCGGGAAATAAACACAATTCCACTGGCAAACACGGCTAATAGACTGCCCCGAAATAGGAACTGGCAGCAGCCAGTATTCCGAGAAAGTCAAACTCCACCGCCGAGATATAATAATGCCAATATCTCGGCTAGATCACCATCACCAAAGAGGAGAAATAGCAAAAGTCCATCGGCATCCAGGTAGGGAAACTGGATGCAGCGGAGGGTCTCATTCGGCAACCCCTCGCATATAGAAACTACAGCACAAGTCCACAGGAATCCCGAAACAATATCCACACAGTCAGAACAAAATTGATACGTATCCCCATCCAAGTAAATAATAATTCTTTAACAATTTCTTTGCCTGTCGATATCTGCTCTGCTCCAAAACTTACTTTTTTAGTCGACACTGGAGCAGAGATCAGTTTAATAAAACTACATCCATTAAAATTGTGGGAAATAACTCCAGCCTCTCATACGATGGCCTGCTTGGCCATGATTTTTTATCTCGATACAATGCGAGTATCGACTATAAAAATAAATTCATTTCTCTGGAAGTTAATGAATCTGATTCAGCTTATCCATATGAACAATACTATTCAAATTATCCTTATGTTTATTTGAAAAGCGAAAGCCCAGAAAAGAGGTCTCGAACTAAAAGTTTATTATATACGGAGATAACATTCTCCAATAAAAATATTAATACAAACCTATCTCCATCAATTGCTTTACAAAGCAATAATAATAGATCTCTATCCAATACTTCATCAGAAGTGAAGACTAAAAATAATGAAAATATATCTCCATCAATAGCCGCACGAATGGCTAAACTAAATAAAATTGAATCTCCTTCAACAAAAGATTCACAAAAAGTGAGGTCTATGAGTAAATATAAAAAAAGACCAACGAATTTCAATGAATGTTTAACTCCTTCTAATTCTATCAAGTTGGAATCATCGAATAACTCCTTCAAAATTCCACAAAAGTTGGAATCATATCTCCTTCCTTTTAATCATCCGAAAGAATCGGATCACTTGAAAAAAGTCAAAATTCCGGCTCGATCAGAATTCATCATTGAAATTCCAACTCCTTCTATTCAAAATCAATCGGTCTGTTTCAAGAAGGAAATAAGGCCAGGTTTGTTTCTTGGAAATTCGATAGTCGAACCAGTCAACGGTATGGCAAAAGTCCTAATCCTCAACACAAATGAGGAGGACGACGACCTGGCACCTTACGAGGTGAACCCAGTTTACCAAGACTTTGACGACTCTGACAGAGATCCAATTAAGGGCAGAATAATTAAACTGCAAAACCTTATCAAATTGTCTCACTGCAATCCGGAAGAGTCTGAGAGTATTCGCAATATCTGTAAGGAATTCAACGATCTCTTCTTCATAGAAGGGGACTTCCTTTCATATACAGATGCGATTACCCACAAAATCGAGACACTCCAAGACAAACCTCCAATCTATACCAAGCCTTATAGACTTCCTGAAGCAAGCCGAACTGAGATAAATAAGCAAATACAAGAAATTCTTGAGTCAGACATCATCAGACCTTTACATAGTCCCTGGAATTCTCCACTTCTCCTGGTGCCCAAAAAACCAGATGAGAATGGAAACAAAAAGTGGCAAGTAGTGGTAGACTCTCGTCGTATTAACGACATTGCAATTGGCGATGCGTACCCACTGCCTAATATCACTGATATATTAGACCAGTTGTGGAAGTCGAAATACTTTACCACACTGGACTTAGCCAGTGTATTTCACCAAATAAAAATGGACTCGAAAGACAGGGAGAAAACTACCTTTAGCACACCATACGGCCACTAACAATACAATCGTATGCCATTTGGATTAAAAGGAGCCCCTGCTGCTTTTCAACGAGCCATGAATAATGTCTTATCTGGCCTTCAAGGCATCTATTGCTTCGTATACATGGACGATATTGTAGTCCATGGATACAATCTCAAAGACCGCAATTCTAGACTCACAGCAGTATTCAGCAGTCTCCGAAATTTTAACTTGAAACTCCAACCCGACAAGTGCCATTTCCTAAGGAAAGAAATTATGTATTTAGGGCACGTAATTACAGAAAATAGAGTTAAACCAGTCCCTGCAAAAATAAAATCAGTTCAGTCATATCCCAGACCCAAGAAGGAAAAAGATATCAAAGCCTTCCTTGGTATCGTCGGCTACTATCGCCGCTTCATTCCAACTTTTTCGAAGATAGCCAAACCACTCACAAATCTTTTGAAAAAGATATCCCTTTCAAGTTCGACGCAATCTGCGACGAGGCATTTTGCGAATTACGCAAAAAACTTATTTCAGCACCAATTCTATCATATCCCGATTTTGACACAGAATTTTTTGTCACCTCCGATGCCAGTGATTACGCCATCGGAGCAGTTTTTTCTCAAGTTGATGATCAAGGAGATCATCCAATCGCCTATGTGAGCCGGGTTCTCAATGGTGCAAAGGCTCGTTACTCAACAAAAGAAAAGGAGCTCTTAGCTATCGTTTTCGCAGTTGAGCAATTCAGACCATACGTTTATGGCAGACAGTTTACAATTATAACTGACCATAAAACATTTGTATGGCTCATGAATCTGAAAGATCACTCCTCAAGACTGAAGAAATGGAGAATACGTCTTGAGGAATATGACTACAAAATAGTCCATAAATCAGGTAAGCTCAGCACAAATGCAGACGCTCTCAGTAGAGCTATCCCAGAATATCCCAAACATTTTGCAGAACCTTCAATCTGCGTGAATGTTGTAACTTGGAATCAAGCTAGAGCTCAGGAAAACCTGAACATTCCCGACAAGAGTATTATTACTCCAAACCCAGCTCCATCGTCATCAAACAATTCCTCAGTCATAATAACTGAGACTAATTTTCCTCTTTTACTGACTAAAAATGCGACTCCTAAATTCTTCATCTTGCCAATGCAAGATACAGAACTTGAAAGAGTGTTGGATTCGAAACTAAAATTTTCAGATAAATCCGCACTTTCAGACACTGAACTGAACTTCTTCAAAGAAAAGATTCCATAATAATTATTTCCAAAACTAGTTTATCTTGTCGATCCCAAAGAGATAGATCAGACCTCAAAAGATTTTAACTGAGATCTGCTCATACACAGAAGCAAATCAGTTAAAACAAATAAATATCTCCTTCCCTACATTAGATGCACAAAACCTTCTAATAATTAAAAACGCTTTTACATGGATCTTCGCTAATAAACAAATAAACATTCAACTTCATCAGGATTCAATAAAATATTTATACGACATTAATGACATCGAACAATTCTTAAAGGATTTTTATTCACTACCGACGGGAGGCCATCAAGGAGTTTCCCGTACTATTAAAAGAATAAAAAGCAAATCTACTGGCCTGGCATGTCAGACGACGTGGTCAAATATGTAAGGAAATGCAAACTTTGTCAGGTGAACAAAGTTTCCAGAAACCCTAAAATTCCAATGAAAATCTCGAGCATTAGCTCCAAACCTTTCGAAAGAGTGTACCTAGATGTTGTAGGACCTCTCCCAATTTCTCTTTCTGGAAACAAATACATCCTTACATTCCAAGACGACCTTTCAAAATTTTCTGAGGCTCTTCCAATAGTCGACACCGAGTCTAAGACATTAGCGGAAGCCTTCACGACAACAATAGTTTGTCGACATGGTATTCCTGAAAGTATCCTCACAGATCAAAAGCTCTAACCTCATAAGTGGCATGTTCGCCGAGGTATCTAAACTACTAAGAATAAACCGACTTAAAACTACTCCATATCACCCTCAAACGAATGGTGCGTTGGAGAGAAGTCACAGATCCTTAGCAAAATATCTCCGATTTTATGTAGCAAAAGATCCAAAAGACTGGAATACATGGATGCCTTATGCCATGTTTGTATATAATACAACTCCTATACGGAGTCCCAGCCGAAATCCCAAATAATTTAAAATCCTCTCCAACCGTTTGCTATAATTATGAGAATTATGCAAACGAGTTAAAAGCACGTCTACAGCATAGCTTCATAGAACTCCGTCCAAAAATCATTTAATACTGGTGATAAAGTCCGTATGAGATAATGGAGATTAATTCCCCCGAAAATTCCACCATAAAGGTCAACAACAAGAATAAAAGAGTCCATAATAATGACTTGAAACTTTTCACAGATTAATGCCAGTAATTTCATCCTTCCCAAAAAATCATTCCAAATGATTAATACAGTATCATCTTCCAGGTTTCCAAAATGATGCATACAGCATTCATTTTGATTTTCATCCTTTTCGTCTACGGCTCAGGAATAGAAGTCAATCAGCTAAATGCCACTGCAGGCATTTATTTTGAGGAAATTGGCAGAGCCAACCCCTACACCAACGAGTGGAAGATAGTGACATACTATGACATGACAAATTTCAAGTCCGAATTCCAGAATATCAAGTTCATCGCACAGAAAATAACAGTAACTTGCCAAAAACTCAATATCAATTCAGGGATGGCCCTCACCTGCAATGGTACGTTACTGCAAATTAACATTATATTAGCAAACATAGAATACAAAAACACGTTACTTGTAACTCAAAATAGGAAACAAAGAGCACTATTCAATGCTATAGGCTCAATCTCTAAAGCTCTTTTCGGAACATTGGACGAAGATGATGCCAAGATTTATGACGAGCAAATCCGTAACCTCATCCTTAACCAAAACTCCCTCCTATCACTTATGAAAAGCCAAACTGCGATAGTCGAAGCAACCGCAAATGTTTTCAACAAAACTAAAGCCGCAATTGAAAAGGAATTCATGGTTATGCATAAAAAGTTAATTTTAATACAGATAGCTACTTCATTAATGGAAAACAGAACATTGGATAACAAAATATCCATTGAACTTGAATCGCTCATTTCACTAGTCTCTCTAATGGGATTCAGATATCAGAATACCCAGACAGAATTAATTGATTTTTAACAGATTCCAAGCATAGACAATTCCATCCTACACTAATATCACCAACAAATATTGAAGATCTTTTATCAAAAATTAGGCAAGAATTGCCAAATTCAATGATGCTTCCCATGAACCATAGAAAAAATATAATCACACAAATTTACAAATTGAGTACAATAGCCGCGAATAATAAAATAATCATAGAACTCAGAATCCCCATCCCTTTCAAGGAATCATACCAAATATTCAAAGTAATGCCATTACCCACACTCCTTAACGGATCGTTCATATATATTAAACCATCAAAGTAATACATATTAATAGACTACAATCGCGAACATTTTGTTGAATTAACACTTCAGGATATCCACAATTGCGCAATGTTGGACCATATGAATTTCTACTGCAAAACTTCATCCGATATTCTAAACACAAATACAAAAAGAAACCAATCCGAAGTAAATCTTATAAAAAAGGAACCAATTACATCGAAATGTAAAATCCTACCATTGGAACAAGACTATTATTGGACGCAATTAAGACAGCAGAACGCTTGGATTTTCTCCCTAAAAAATGCCCTCCATACAGATATTATTTGTGAAAATTCCATTAGTTCAAAAAGCCTGCAAGGAACAGGATTAATGTATATTTATCCCGGTTGCTACGTACGAAGCAAAGAATTCATCTTGCACGGACATAGCGTAAAAGTTTCCAAATTCAATTCCCATTTCATCCCAACGATAAACATTTCCAATATAATATGGAATATGACGTCTTCTCCAAACGAAACGCATATAGCAACAGATCCATTAGGGATTATAACAAACACGGAGCTAAAGAGAGTGCTAGAATCCATTCATTCCCAAAAAGAGCAAGAATCAATCCCGCTCAATCCAATCAACAATCACAATATTCATCATTACGCACTGTCATATTTAATAGTGTCTTTAATCGTATCTATTATACGCATATATCTATACATGAGATATAAATCAAGGGCCGGCAAACCTAAAAATATTCCGCCGGAACCTAAATTAGAAGATGTGCCTAAACCCGCATCTAGAAAATTTAATTTCAAAATAACTCCAGCACCTAAAAGGAAAACGACTGAAAACGTTTAACCTACGGACGTTAACAAACAGACACAGTCTCCTTTTTCTAGTTTCCACCATCCTAATAATCCACATCCCCATTGAAAAAAAAACAAATTAATAAATAAAAAAAAAAAAAAAGAGCATTGAGAAATTTTTACATCACACATCCTATTAGTGTACATGTATGTAAAGAAAAATAAATAAAGCCTGATACTAGATAGAAATTTTTTTTTGTTTGTATAAATAATAATGTAGTATAATAAAAATAAATTGTAATAATAGTATAGATAATATTAAAATTCTATAGATACATAAATAACATAAATATAGTTGTTATAGAAAAAGACATTCTCTTTTTTTTTGTATTTGTATTGTTGGTATTGCTATTCCCTCGTATTCTAGTATAATAACTAAGAATCCATATTTGTCCTGAATAGGTAACCTCTAGAGTTTTAGATATTAAAATCTTACTTTACTTTAGCATAATATACCCGTTAGTATTGTAACTAGGTATGTAAAATAACAGTAGTTTAATATAAATAATAATCAAACTGTTTTTTTTATTGTAAAAAAAAAAAATGTGTATTTCCAAATAACTTTAGTAGATTAGAATAAAAAAGAATGTTTATATATTTCGAAAATATTAAATATGTTTACCGATTCGAATAACGACATAAAATTTCATTTAAATGATAAATATTGGAAGGGAAAGCTTTTCTTCTCGAAAGAATAAAAACTTTCTTTTCCCCAGGGGAAAGGGATGTTGTGACTCAGATACCCTTTGCCTCGAATCACAACGATAAGGTCAATGCCCCAATATATTGCCCTATGCAATATATTGATGCATTGCAAAGTTGACCCTGAAAATTACTTTTAATTCAAAATTTCATTCCATATTTCAAATGCATTTAAAAATGCATTTCAATGCTATAACAAAATGCAATTTTAGCATAAATTGCATTTTGTTATCTAGCATGCATTCCACTCCCACGATATGCAGTCCATACTTACCTACATACAGTTTCTTCTTTATTTCCATTTTTTTTTATTGTGCAATATACACTTCACATACGTACATTATTCAATTGCTCAAATCTAATTGTATGTACATACATACATACATGCATACATACAATTATTCTCGCCCCCTTAAAAGTAATATTTTAAGACTGGCACACAAATGCATATCGGGTTGCATTTCCTACATGATGCATATGCATCTCAACATAAATAATTCGCATTTTCTCACGTACGAATTTAAAATCGTCGTGAGAAATTAATAAGAAGAAAAAGCTTTAAGAAAAAGTTTTCATGGGTACCTGGGTGCAATTCTCGCGAACATCAGGGAGTCTGTTTTTTTCAACCGCCGCGCGAACAAGTTAAGAAATTGGGAGTTTTAAAATGTTAATGTGAATAAAATCAAAATATATATATATAAATAAAGGTGGGATAAAAGTTAATGTGAAAAAAATTATAGTATATATATATATATAAGGAAAGGTGTAAAAAGACACAAGGAAAGGGGAGTTTAATAAAATTCAACCAAGCAGTGAATATTGTATTTGTTCTTTTCCTTTTAAAGTTCCAAGCACAATTCCGCCATTCCGATTCAACTCGATTCAATTCAATTCGATCCGTTACGTGCATGAGCACAATTGTTCCGTTCAAACTTACCATCAGTTTTAAATTTCTCATTGAAATTTTTCCAGATTTTGTCTTTTCTTTTTACATCCATGTAAAATTTATTGCCTTTGTCATAAAGCTCTTCGTATATTTTAATTTCTTCAATAAAAACTTCTTCATCCATCTTGGGTTATACACAAACATTGTACAGGTAATTTTTCTAGGTTATGTCATCCGTAAAAGTTGAAATTTGCTTAACTTCTCCGTTTCGATCCATTTCGGTGTAATGTGTCCAATTGCACGCACGTCTCATATAAGCAAATTTGACATTTGTGCGTATCGGATCGAAACGGTGCAATTGTGTTTCCCACTTAACACATAAACCCTTACGCGCGCTCTCTCCCTTGGAGCACGGAGTTTGTTAACCATAACAGCGGGAGATGATAGTACTCACCTAGCCAAACAAAAAATTGAATGGCAGGGAAGCGGGCGTAGCGTTTCAAAGTTAGAAAGTGATTAAGAATATATCCTAGTTTTTCACAAAACGCTCTGTGCCTTCAACAATACAGAGTATACGGTCACCGTCAATAGCTCATCGTATGCCGAAGTTCATGGCGACTGCTCAACCAGCCGCGTACCTCCTTACAAGTGTTGTTGGTATGTCGTTGGGGGGTGGGGGTGGAGTTTTATATGACGTATTTCATAGCCTCGGTCATTTTCCCACAATGAGAATAAAACTCTTAGGTTTTTGTACGTATGCGGTTGCAAACTTAAAGGGTTAAGGATTTCGCGAGAAATCAAGCAAGTTCGGAAAATAAAACGGAGTTTATTTTAAAACCTATTAAGCATGATATGCCTAAAGCACATCTAGCACTTAGCATCTATAACTTTATTTAAAAAAATATTCCGTCTGTGAGTAAATGACATGTACAAATGATATCCGATAAACTGTAGTGTGTATAATTTTCCAGCTCAAATTCGACGGATTTATTGCCTATGTAAAGAAGGAAGGAGCAGCCAATATATAGAACCAAATAAAAAGGGGATTGAGTTCTTTGGCTTATTCTTATAAACTAATTGCAATACTACTAACTGGAAGGAATCAATTATACAGCTCTATAAAATTATAATTTAAATCCATAATATGAGGAAAAATAATTTACTTTCAGGCCAACTATAATGGAACTGTCGTCTTAATGTGTATGTTTAAAATTAGTATAGGTTAACTTAAGTCACTCCGAAAAGGGACGTGAGCTTTTGGTTTGACGTCTGACATTAAATTTGCTTTTATCCACCAGAACCTTTCACATATACACTTATATTGCGATGACAAGGGAAACATATTCGACCCAATTTTAACCTTTACCCAGAATGGTAGGTCGTGTAGTAAAATTTACTTAGGATGACCTTAATTTTGCTAAAGCAAACGAAAAATCTTTAATTCGGTTTCAGTGCTAGGAGGGTGTAAAAAAAACTTTTAGAAGAGAGTGTTTTTGGGACTCTGGGTTTACCTTTTTCTTTTAATTTTGGCATATAAACTGAAAGCTATCTACTTGAGACGTCCTTACTTTGATAAAAAAAAAGATGCTTTCATATAAATTACCGGCAAAAGGATTATCTAAGCTTTCCAACGTTGCGCTAGTCGTGTATTATACTACAGTATTCAACCAATCTATTTGGTTAATTAAAGGTCTTGTACATCAAGATAAGCAATTATACACATATATAGGATTTCCTTTAAAGGATAACAGTAGTTAGTAACATTACAAAAGTTTTTACTTATTTATCGCATTGGTAGTACTTACTTTTAGAATTCTGTATTTGCATTCCACCTACCAATCAAAAAGAGCAAACTTTTCTGGGAACTGCAGGATTTTGGTAAAACTGTTCTTGTGCCATGATGAAAAACTCACTGTTGTCACTCGAGCACAATGGAAAACTATGTTGCTCTCTTCTATTATCTAGTTTTGCTCCATCTACAAAATACTACGCTTCTAATTTCAAATGACACGCGACCATTTTTCATATCGTGTGGCAATACAGACGCTTAGCAGTACTCCCAGTGCTGTCGTTTGGAAAATTTCAAGATTAGTATACAATTTGCTGCCAAAGCGGAGTACTTTCGAAAAAAAAACAGTAAGAATTTCTTAAGTTTAGTTGACAGCTGTTGATTTAAAAGATTCATTAGTTAATAGCTTTCATTCAGATCATACTTGCAAGAAGAAAAAAGGTTATGAAAACTATTCTTGAGGAAAGCATACCAGCATAAAGCAAATCAATGCAGGTGTATACTAATAAAATACTTAAATTCAATCATTATAGTTTAATTATTTAAATATTGAAAACTTTTGAATTTTCAAAATATTTCTAAGGATTTTAATACAGTCGTCATGAAAAATTGTATTGCTAACTTCAGTCGCTTTAGTTTTTCCGCATTTCAAATCTTTTACAATATTTGAGTCAGTAATACACAGAAATAATTCTGGTAGATTAAAACGGACACCCTTGCATAAAATTAAAAGTTATTTTGATTTTTGCATTTCCGTCCGTCCGTTCGTCCATCCTCACGATAACTCAAGAGCACGTGTACGTAGAGAGCTGAAATTTTGCATACGGGTAACTCCTTCGTAGGGTTGCCATGCAAAAATTTCGTTTTTCACCATGTATACCTATATTTTGATATTGCCTGAGAACTCGTCGACGTAGAGAGCTGAAATTTTGTACACAGTAAGTAGTAGTAAATAGAAATTCAAAAATGGAATAAATCAGGCAACCCCTTCTTGGTGTTGCGATATTAAAATTTAGGACTTTTGCGTATACTGAAAACTTCTTCAGAATATGAAATCCTATAATTGCTTGATTGGTTGTAAATTTTTACTGTCCGCCGAACCGTTCTAGAAATATATCCGAAAGACCACTTCAAAAATCAAACTTGCACAGCTGGGTGACCATACGAAATTACATACGGGAATTCTTCTAGGGTATTGTAAAAATTGGTCTTAGACCAATTCGAGTTTTTTTACTTGTTTGCAATAACTTTAAAACATATTTTACAAAACCGCCTGTTATTTATTAGGCTGCGTGCATACAGAGGAAAATTGTTGAACACGCTTAGTTTGTTTATTATAAGTATTACCTTTTGTTGGCGACAACCTCGTTTTTCTTTTGCTGAAAGTTAAGTAGTTATGGGATAAGAATGCAACTATTTATTTTTGTGCTTCGCCACATGCTGATTGAATTAAATGACTTTGAAATCCCTAAAATACGCCGATTTTTCGTCTCCTGAGTTATATTAAAAAACCTTAAATTGGGTCTGATTATCACAGAGACATGACCTTTACGTTATTTTAAAGATGAAAGTACAATCGTTGAGGGAAAATTTTAAAAAAGATATGCATTTTAGAAGAGGGAAAAATTAAGGATATAAATATATCCTTTATCCTTGAATATCTTGTGGTAAGTTTGTTGCGGTATTATACGAGAAACTGTCCATGATGAATTTTTAATTATAATTCGGATAGAAATTATATTGAAAAGGCAGAGCGCTGCCGAACTTACTTTTGGATGGCTAAGAAGCCGCTGTTATGATGATTCTTTTATTTCGAAGAGGCTGAAAACCTTATGGCTGGAGGTGCAAATTTATTATGTTGTGGCAGAGTATGCCGCTATTTGTATTAAATGCAGAGTATGAAGCTTTATATTAGATGGC
Organism: Dioctria linearis; assembly: GCA_963930735.1. NCBI lineage: Eukaryota > Metazoa > Arthropoda > Insecta > Diptera > Asilidae > Dioctria > Dioctria linearis. The sequence goes on along the minus strand of OZ005741.1, from coordinate 189,025,193 downwards.
AGAGTATGCGGATGTTTATTTGAGAAATAAAACTATTCGATAAAGTCGAAATTAAGTCTGAATTCTATTGATTAAGCTTTGCGTATGTCATACAATTCTATTTTGTTATCCTTGATCACTAAGAATTTTTCACCAAGAACATAAATTTTGTCTTCTTAAATATGACCCATTAATAGTCCAATAAACAAAAAAAAAAGAATGATCTCGTCTCGAAAATGATTGAGATCCCAACGTGAAAATCTAACTTCTTACTAACAATATTATCAGCACTCATTAAAAAAGCTGGTGTGGGCGGTAACGTCCTTGAATCTCGTATTTTACAAAATGTTTGCCTTTTAATCAAATACCTGTAGTAATTAAAGTATTATATTACAGTCGCCATGTAGTTATTAAAGATATACGTCATATATATATGCAAGGTCACCATGTAGTTATACAGTGAAGCTGAAAGTTCGTCGTTAGGTATCGCCAAGACAAACGTAGAGTAGATAGGAGAAGCTTTGTAAAAAGCAGACCTCCGCTACTAAGGCGGGGGCAGCTGTAAACAGCAGCTGTCCGTTAGTAGGTACGATGGGCGCAGCTGTAAAACAGCAGGTGCCAAGTAACATAAAAGACTACTTGTTGTTATCTCTAACTAGTGAAATCAATTACCCTTTATTGGAGTATCGCTACTTAATTTATACAAACGTGAATTTGCTAGCCTAAACTAAATTATTATTAATGCACATTAATACACGTTAAAACTAAACCGCTTATTTGCATTTATGTGGTTAACTCCGGCAGAAAGATGTGACGCAATATAATTGACCCGTATTACCCTGGTTGCAAAATGTAAACAAACGCATGTAAACAATTACAGTCACTTCTTAAGGTTGTGATACATATTTGGTTAGCGTATGTTTTTGCTTAATTGCAATAATGCCATCGATCGTATTTATTGTGATTGATTAATTGACCGATGGATTTTGGGTCAATTGAATATTGTAAGAATGTTGCAATCGCATTCTTGTATTTCAGTTGATCTTTATTGTATGTGCAAATTCACATCACACCTTTCCCTTTACGGAGAAAAAAAAATAATAATCTTTTGTTATTATTATTTTTTTTACATGCTTATTAATTAGCTATTGGATTTTATTACATTTATATTTTCAGGATTAGTTATGCTTATGTTAACTTATTATGCTATAAATCATTACAATAATTGTTCATAACAATAGTTATTCTAGGTTGCAGTTGACATTATATAGTTAAAAAAAAATATATATTTTTTTATTTTTTTTTTTGGATTTAATTGTTAGTAGGCTATTAAAATTTTTTAACATGTAGGTATCTATATCTGTGTTTTTTCTTTAGGGGTTGATTAGATGTCGTGTAATATCTGGTTTATTCCTTTATTTTTTTAGTCACGTGCACTTGCGGTTAAGATTTCGATAGGCCATTAATTGCGGTTATCTTCTTTATATTCAAATCTCTGCAGAGAGCTTTATCAATATGTTCCTCCAATACTCAGAAATCCTGCTCTAGTGCGGGTTCTACTAATTGGGTATTATTTCATTATATGCACCGCTATAAACTTTTTTTTTATATACAGGGTGTCCCGTAAGTCGACGTCAAGCCGGAATCGGGTGATAGACTAAATCATAACAGTTACCAGAAAAATATAAAAAAAATCTAAGTCATGTATTTTTCAAATTATAGACATTTCTTTTGTTTTCGAGAAAATGTACACCTTGTGATGGATTTTTAGCTCCTGTTGCTACAAATCTTTACTTTTTTTCAATTTTCTTTTTCTTGTGTAATCCGGAATAGTGCTTATGTAACCTGCTGCTTTAAGTTCTAGGCGTACTGTTCCAGCTTGGAAGAAAATGTCACATTTTGCCGAACGAAGAATAGAAGATTAATATTTCACCCAACTTTAACTGACAGTAATGAAAAAAAAAATGTACTACGCCAGTTTGGCAAGTAACTTTAAAAGTTGACGCATTTAATAAGGATTCTAAAATGGTTTGCTACATTATTTCTCAAATTACGAAAAAAACATTCTTTTCTTCAAGAAACGCAGTTGCGAAAAATTTCTTTTTATCCACTAAAAATGATTCTAGTGTACCCAAAGCTTGCCGTAAGACCATACATAATTTTAAGATTCTAGTTTGAGTGAGACGGAGAGTCATTACATGAAGTGTGAGTGAGACAGATAGTGACGCTTTCAAGTTAGAGATGCTAATTTTATGTTGAATTTAGGACAAATTTTCCTTAAGTTTAAAATTAAACACCAATTATTTGGATGCTAAGATATAGTATTTACAAAAGATGCCTTCCTTCAGCTGCAATACAAGTTCGACATCTTCTTAAAAAGGATCGGGTTATCAGATGCGCAAATCTTCCATTGTTGACAAATTCAACTGCTTCCGTAATTCTGGAGCTCATATTTTTGTAAAATTCGGTGGGCTATACTTTTAGGCAATTCTGTGCTTTCCTAGTGTCACATTAATGAAATAGTCACGGCAAGCGACCTTGGTTTTCAGGGTAAAACAATTTGTCTAAAGGTAGAAGTAGAATTTTATGTTTCTGTTTTCCTACTTACATAACCTTGGGCTTCAATAGCCGCATGATACATCCACTGGTATCCGGAATTCAAGGAATTCTAACAAAAACTGGTTCTAGGTTTATGGTCCTGTATGCGAAGGATCCATGAGTTGCCCTAATCGTGAAAATCACAGGTTATCGAAAGGTAGTCTGGTAGTGGATTAAGTCCAACAGTGTCGATCGGTGGAATGGTGAAGCCAAGGTGGGTGATATAGTGATTTGTGTTGAATTTTAGATATAAACGATAATTTGTATTGTACTAGTTTGTAAGTAGAGTAAAGTAGCGTAGCTTAGCTAAATTCGCAGGAATTTTTATATATGTGGGGTGGGTGTTGAACTTTGAGGACCTTGTAACGTCGGTAGTCACTTTGGAGTTGTAATTTTCGGTTGTATTCACTTCGATGCTTGGTGATCGACTGAGTGATCTTACTACTGGCTGCCGGCTATTTATAGGCAGGCTGGCTGATGGCGTCGGGTGTAGAATGCTCCCTTCTACTATCACGCCACCAGCACGGGACACTACTGGCTGCCGGATATTTATAGGCAGGCTGGCTGATGGCGTCGGGTGTAGAATGCTCCCTTCTACTATCACGCCACCAGCACGGGACACTACTGAGCTGATTATCAGTAGTGTGCTCTCCTCTCGCCGGCTGGCTTATATTGTTGCGGCTGCTAGACATTCGTTTTCGCTGGTGTCTAGCTATAATGTATGTAACTTCGTTACAAACTGCGTAAGTGAATTTTCGTAGCCGGTGCTCATGTCGGTGTACGCCACGGTGAGTACTCTGCTAACGATTGTGACGCTACCTCCTGCCCATGTCGGTGTGCGACACGGTGGTGCCAGTAGGCTGCGAATGAGGTAGATTCACGACGGTGTATGTGTCACGGTGAGTCTGCCTGTACGATGTCCCTTGTACCTATCCGTGGCGGTGCATGCCACGGCGGTGGGAAATAAAGGGACTACGAAAGTAAGCCAGCGCGTGTGTGCTAGTGTGTGTGTGTAAGATCGCCCACTGGTATTTATTTCTCAATATATCTTTTGACTTACTGGCGAGGAGCGAATCGGGTGGGCGGCCCGGAATACGCATATAAACATCTGATATAAAATGTAAAACAAATTTAATTTTTGTTAGTAGACTATGCGTTTAAATTAATACCTTCATAACTCAGAAGTAGGATAAAGATAGCCCAATTTTGCAAATGTTTGACACAGAAGCCGCTCACTTCATTTCGCTTATCGTCTTCTAGGCAGTAACATATTGTGCATGCAAAATATTGACAGCCTTCCAGCCGTTATTGATCTACCACCAACTAAAGTGCCATTTTGGGCGAAAGGTGCCATAGTTTTACCTCCACAACACTCAGGATTCGTACAGAGCTGCACAACTGAACCAGGAGTTTATTATATCGAATTAAGTTTAAGACTGGAGAACAGAAATGAATACGTCGTTGCCCGATACGTGATAAATGTTAACGAAGATCTAGAGTGCAAAATACCATTGATCAATTCTACCGAACAAGAAGTTATCATCAAGCCTAGAAGAATTTTCGTACGAGGACAAGCATGCAATAAAAATGAGGAACAGATTTTACAATGGATGAGCAAAACGAGGTATGTAAAACCAAGTTGGAGGAAGTTAATATTGGGACAGAGCTAGCTGATTACCAAAGAATGACTCTAATAGGATTATTACGAGAACATGAAAATTCGTTTGCAGTATCTATGCAGGATTTGGGATGCACCAAGGCAGCAGAGCTAAGAGTTGAGTTAGAGGACGAAAAACCAATTAGTTATAGACCTTATTGTCTCGCTCCAGCAGCTCGCGGAAAAGTTAAAGAAATCATAAATGACCTTCTTAAAAACGACATCATCCAGGAGTCAAACTCTCCTTTTGCATCCCCAGTGCTCTTAGTAGGAAAGAAAAATGGAGAGCAACGGTTATGTGTGGACTATCGTAGGCTTAATAGTAAAATTAAACAAGATAGGTACCCACTACCTAGGATAGATGACCAACTTGATCAGCTACATGGGTATCGGTTTTTCACTACGTTGGACATGACGTCTGGATACTATCAAATCCCTGTGGAAGAGACGATATTAAATTACCATTACCAGAAACTCACTCTTCTAAATAATTGTGAAATCGGAGGAATCAAAGCATTTTCGTGTATAATAGCGGGAATCCCGGACAGGAATATTCAAGCCGCTGCTAATGTTGGAGCATATTCAGAACCAGAACAGTTGCTGAAATATCTGAAGACTACCTTCGATTCTAATAATGATATTCACGTCAAACCATCTAAGCCACAACATCTTATGAAGAGACATATTGATCATCATAATTCAAACAGAGGAAAATGCTACGGATGTGGTGGGCGAGACCATATCATAATAAACTGTCCGAAAAGGGAAAAGAAGTGTGACAACTGTGACAGATATCACTTAGGTGAATACATGCGATAGCAGTATAACTACAAGCAGACTCAGAAGCAAATAATGGCCCTACAGAAGGACAATGAATTAAGTAAGAAGTATTTGTTTTACGCTTTTATTAATGATGTGAGTGTGAGAGTGTTTGTAGATTTAGGATCAAATTGCAATACTATTACAGAGGAAACTATAGTAATTACTAATCTAAAATATGAAAAGAAAATTCATGCAGACTACAAGTTGGAGAATTAAAGGATATATCGTGTGACAAATAAAGGAATAAAGTGGTTAGTGCCTAAAGGAATGAGACCCGAAATAGTAAGAACGGCACACCACGAGTTTGGGCATTTCGCTTTGGAAAAAACTCTTAATAAGTTAAGCGAAAACTACTGGTTTCCGAACATGAGAAACTTCGTCGAACATTACATAAAGAGCTGCATACCATGCCTTTATCATAAACAACCAAAAGGTAAAGCAGAAGGATTCCTTCACCCCATTGAGAAATCTAAGACATCATTTCATACGAATCACGTGGATCATTTGGGGCCATTCGTAAGAGCTACCGGCGGGAAAAAGTGCATCATAGTTGCCGTTGAAGTTTTACCAAATAACATGAGAAACTGGACATTTAGTCTGTTTGTATAAATTGTGTCTGGTTTTTTCCACTCCATTTTTAATGTTTTTATATGAATGGTAATCATTATGAATGTATGTTTATTAATTTAATCCACCCAAGCTTATTTCTGGATTGTGATTTGATCCGGGCTGTTAAGGTATTTTTTTCTAAGCCCCCTTCGGTGGTTTCGGTACAAAGTGTACACTAATTCTATTGCCTTTACAACTGCTTTGGTTGCCTAGAGAATAATTATCTGCTTATTATCAATATTAACTGTATCTTCTATTATTAGATCGTTGACGATATCGCCGTTATTATCCGCGTGCTTTGAATTAGTTTTTCCCATTCTGGGTGCAATAAAAATATCCCGTTTATGTTACAGTAATGGAAACCAAAAACACAAACAAGAAATTACGAAATATTTTTTTGTTTTTTTTATCTACCTACCGTACAATACTCTTTTACTGTCAATTTACTTTACTTTATATATACTCATAAAAAAAAATATCATTACATTACGTTAATTAATACTTATTTAAAGAAGATATTATGATTTAATTAAAATTTTTTTTTTACTTAAGCTGGATGCTCTGACGTTATTTATTCGAAGGGAGATACTTTTAATTGATAAATTTTATTTGAATGCGACAAAAAATTTTTTTTAATGTATTTTAACTCCATTTCTATCATCGTTAAATGAACAGTAAACAGTAGTGACGCTATGACGTGTTATGATCTCATGATAATTCACCAAGATGTAGTTTTTTTATATACTTCTTGAAAAACGTCTTGATTAATTGATTTATTCGGTGGTACTGACCTATTGGTTGAACTGGTAAATTCAATGTTACTAGTTATCTGAGGTACTGAATATTGCCTTTTTAACGCCTCTGTCTGATGTTTGCTTTAACTAGTTTCTTATCGTCACGGTCCGAAGATTGGTTTCTCCTTTATCACGTCAGAACATTGTTCGTTATTGTCGCGGTCCAAAGATTTCATTTTCCTTATTACGGTCCGAAGATTACAGGTTAATTATCACGGTCGCCATGTAGTAATTAAAGGTATACGTAATATATATATATATGCAAGGTCACCATGTAGTTATACAGTGAAGATGAAAGTTCGTCGTAAGGTATCGCCAAGACAAACGTAGAGTAGATAGGAGAAGCTTTGCAAAAAGCAGACCTCCGCTACTAAGGCGGGCGCAGCTGTAAACAGCAGCTGTCCGTTAGTAGGTACGATGGGCGCAGCTGTAAAACAGCAGGTGCCAAGTAACATAAAAGACTACTTGTTGTTATCTCTAACTAGTGAAATCAATTACCCTTTATTGGCGTATCGCTACTTAATTTATATAAATGTGAATTTGCTAGCCTAAACTTAATTATTATTAATGCACATTAATACACGTTACAACTAAACCACTTATTTGCACTTATGTTGTTAACTCCGGCAGAAAGATGTGACGCAATATAATTGATCCGTATTACGCTGGTTGCAGGAATGTAAACAATTACAGTCACTTCTTAAGGTTGTGACAAATATTTGGTTTAACGTATGTTTTTGCTTAATGGTGATTGATTAATTGACCGATCGATTTTGGGTCAATTGAATATTGTAAGAATGTTGCAATCGCATTCTTGTATTTTAGTTGATCTTTATTGTATGTAAAAACTCACATCACATACCACTGTTTCTGTAGAATTGTCCACAAGAAGTCAAAAACCCTATCTCAATCAGATCATGCAAACTAAACTGTTGTTATATTAAATCGATGGGGGTTTACATCTACATCATATTTAAAACAATAGTCGGCCCTAGAGAGTTCCACAAAAATAGTGTAAGCTGTACGTTTCTTGAATTTCGTATTTTGAAAATTGGGAACTATTCTCAAGTTTTTTCCTTTGTGTCAAAGTTCAGAAATTTTAGATTGTTTTATTACAAAAAATCAACGTTTTTACAACACTTGAATTAAAGGAAACAAATGATAGATATAGTTAAAATAAATCACTAAATACCTTCGCCGATTAAAAAAACGTTTTCTGAACTAGAATAAAATTTTTTGGAGTTCTTCAAGTAGAGAGTGTTCATTATTCACTTCATAAACATCAATCACAGCGTTTAATGAATAATACGAATTATTTTATTTTATTTTATTTTATTTTATTAGGATAGGTGTAATAGGCTAAACCAAATCAGATTAAACTTCACGGCAACGCTGAGAAAAATTATAAAACATGGATGCGTTAGCTCTTAGCTGCTGTTTGTTATATTACATCAAGTACAACGTAGTACCAAACGAACTTTTCAACCGGGCTCGTTAATAGATTTTATTACTAAAATATACTACGAATGTATATTTTTAAATAAAGGTGAATAAAACCTTTTAGACTATTTGCTAACAACATATACAAGAGTTTTAAGTATGAAGAAATGAAAAGCGGAGTACATTTATAAAAGGTGTAGTACTAGAGTACGCAAATAGTTTTCGGAGTACAAACTACAGCACTGAGTACTCCTCATGACGCTCTACAGTTTGCGCGCAATGAGGGGAAAAGACTAGACCAAATCGGTTCGCGCGTCCACAGCGCATCCTCTTGGTCGTGGGGATGTCATGTGTATGCGTAACGTTCCATTATATATATATGTACATACTCTCATGGCACTCGGTCAAGAATGAGCGCGGCATTTGAACCAAAGAGCTTAGGTGTATCAATCAACTAATTACTACTGAAAAGCTTATTATTTCCTTATATTCACGAGTGGTTACACGAGCTAAAGTATTGCAACAAAAGCACATCACCAAAAGGCATTTTAACATAATAGTTTACCAGAGCAGCAAATGAAGAGGGCAACCAAAAATTTGTTCCAGACACAAACAACGCAATCTGAAATTTGAAACCTGTGAGTGAGATAGTATAGGCTGAACTAAATTGAAAATGCGATTAATTATGCTTATTATTTATTATTCTGATAAACAGATAAGTAAATATAACTTAAATTGCATTAATCCTTATGGAGGAATAAAACTCCTCAAAATTTAATTTTAATAATAAATTAAATAAGAAATGTCTCATTAAAAATTACTTCTAAGTTTAATGCAAAAAGTAAAATAAATTATATGCTTAGTGGGAACTGGTTGGATTAAATAAACAAAGCTGTAAATATATATCGCACGTATTCACATCTCTAATCTAAATCCCTTCTGTCACTGCTTTTTAATTTTTCTTTGTGCTATAACTTTCCTTCAAGTTACACGACAACTTTGCCCCTTTCTCCATTTCATCGTTAACCTTTTTTTTTAACTGAACTTGACACTAAATATATCTCCATATGTTCGTTAAAATAGAACTCAGGACTGCGTGGTTAGCCTAACACGGCCGCTGCTTCTATTTATTGGAATTATATGGGTCAATGTCAGATAAAAAAAAATAAATTAAAAAAAAACACCGAGCTCTTAGTATACGTTATTATTATGGTGAACGAAAACCTTCAAGAAATACTTCCCAAGCTATGAAACAGACTTTCTCATTAATACATGAGAGCCCTAGCATTGTAAAATCTTATGTAAAACTGACAAAAGTTTGATTTGAATAGGTGCTGCGCTACGGAAAATGGTGTTCTGATAATTTTAAGTTACCTTTCGTATCATGCCAGCCGTAGTCAAATTTGTATACCTTTCTTAGCAAAATTATTTAAAAAAAGTTATCCTAAAACTGTCCTCTGAGTAATAATTGCATATGTAAACCAGTGGCGTGGCGTGGACTTGGTGCGAGGGGAAGCAATAAAATTGTAATTTTACAAAACCGTTAAATAACCATGCGTTCAAAAGTTATTGCAGCGATTCTAATTCATTACCTATACCCCTCTCGTTAGCTGCTTCTTAATCACACAGGAGTTACTTTTTGAAGAATAGGCAACAATAGCCAACTGCAACAGTGAACTGTGTCGACTGTGCGAAGAAGACGATAAAACCTCGAAGCATATAATATGCGAGTGTCTCGCGCTTCAGCTGTAAAGATGGAAATCACTGAAGAAGCATTTATCTTTCCAAATAAGATTTGCAAGCTAACTCCTAAAAGCTCGTAAAAAGATAGATTTAGTTGAACCACTATAGGTTAGTACACAAAAAACATCTCTGGTCGCGGTGTCTGCAGGGTCTTAATGGCCTAGTCACCCCTACCCTTAACCTTAAGCTTAAGCACCCACGATCGAGTATGTGAGAGTAGGCTTGAATTGCAGTGTTTTTGCCACCTGCTTTCAAATTAAAATTAAAGTTTTAAAGAAACAGTCATAGTCAGTTCGCAATTTCCTTCTATGGATATTATACACTCCGTTTCAATCATTGAATAAATTAATAATAAAGAAGCGGAATATCGTTCCAATACAGTAGTATGCGTGAATAAGACACTTACCGACAGTCGGATTGAATTTGGTTGAACTTACTTTGATGATTTAAGAAAAAAAAACATTTCAGAGTTCCGGGAGTTCAGTGAAACTTTGTATAATTTAATGATATACATAGTTAAAATTGTGTTGTTTCGGAAGCTTGAATTGTATAGTTTTCTACAGTTTATTGTTTTGTGAAATTAAGGGGAGCAAACCCTTTATAATTTTCAAACGGCGAATTTTTTTTCGTCATATCTTGAAAGTATACTGGAGAGAGGAAATTGCAGTTATTGCAGTTATTCATACCGTATACTAGCGAGTCAGATAGCCGGAGCGCTTGGGGTAGAGCAACCTTTCTTTCACTATACCTTTTTACAATTCTATTATCCCATTAGATTTGTGCCAAATCAGCAGATGGAAGATAATCAGCTTTTCGAGGAAGCTGATGGCTTATTGTATGCGCCTGGAATCCCTGATTGATCGATATGTCACTAAATTAAGTTTTTCCGTATTGAAACTTTAAACGCGATTATCTCGAAAGTGCATCTTCAAAGCTGCTGCTGTTGTAGATCAAAAAGTTATTGATAGATCTGGATGAAACTTGCAGAGGTTTCTGTCTTTAATATTATAGGAAGGATATACTTACAGTTTTATAAATATCGCGTAAATAAATTAATTTTTTGGGGTAAAAATGATCAAAAAAGTGGTCGAAAATCTGAACATTTGATAAACACCGGACTTAAGTTTTTATTTTATACATTTTTTTTTTATTTTATAGGTTTCTCCTTCCCCTGAACATGTAAGAAGTAATCGATGAATAATTTTCTTGTTTGTTTATGATCAATCGAAAAAAAATACAGAGGCAGCAATTTTCGATGTAACGCAAAAGGCACCTGGAGGAACTACCCTACAACGCCACCATTTTCATTAAAACAAAAAAACAAAAAAAAAATTTTTTCTACACCTGAGAGCTGTAGCAAAATAATGCTAAAGTTTAGAGTGATGCGTTTATTTTATCAGCTTTAGAAAAATTCATAGAAAAGGCCTCATTTTCGGGCGTCTAAAGGGTTTGCTCCCCTTAAAGACTTTAGCTTTTAATTTAACGTGATGAATTGTGCGGTGCAATTATACACGAACAATTGCGGAAATTCCAGCGGAAATCCGTATTTTATTCAAGTGAACATATTTAAAAAATATGTATCATCCTTGTTTTATTATTATTCGTGATTTTTTTTTAATATGTATAACAGAATTTTTAAAGGCTCTTTCACATCGAAACCGAAAACTAAAAACCGATAAGTTCTACACCGAAATTCGCTTTTGCTTTCACATCAAAACCCGAAAACTTTTTTTCGGTTAAATAGAAGTAACATTTAATTATCATAAAAGTTGTATGATGAGAGCTCATACGAAAAAGCGTATTTTAATTTTACTTCGAAATCCCTATAATAAATAATAAAATAAAATAATATAGCTTTCAATGTAAATAGAAAAGCAAGGTTTAGTACGACCGAAAAAATTTTTCGTCCCGAAATGTTCCACATGTGGAAACCGAAAAGAAATTGACAGATGCAACCGAAATTTCGTTTTTCGACCGAAAAAAGATAAAAGTTGTGTTTTTCTTAAAAATCTGAGCTAAATATACTATTTTGTTAGTAAAATTATTAGTTTATCCTATTTTCCATGATTTTATTAATCATTGGAGCAAAAATCTTGTTTTAAAGTGGAATAAATTCAGTTTTTCGGTTTTGATGTGAAAGTGCCTTAAGATCATGTGCGATTTGTTTATCCGATAAATGTCAGAAGGTTTCTCGTTTTCGATGACAGCACTATATTTCTTTGGAGGCGCAAACGTTTTGGTTATTCACACAGTAATTTCACGAGTGGCTTAAGTTTTCACCCGATAATCCGGTTCCATATCAGTTATTTATTCAATAGTTTCAATCAAAGCTATAAACAAATTTGAAATTTTCAATTTTGTCGGAAATGAAGGAATGATGAATGGTTTTCAGAATATGGAGATATACTTAAGAATGTTCTAAGTTGCCTGGTAATAATGCAATTTGAGCTTTGTAAATGAAATTTCAAAGAACTTGCAAAATATGAAAATGGAGAATTTCAAATTCGTTTATAGCTTTGAAACAAAGAATATTATTCGTCGCCTTCTTCATGTAGAAGATGTAGAAATTATTGGAGTAAACTAAATATCTGAAAAAGTAGACTTGTGATTATGCATAATGGGGACAAATAAATTCTAAGTAAGCTAAATTAAAATATCGCTCATTTACTTATTTGCCCCGACTGTACCTTTTTATCATCAATATCATATTTAACGACCTTTGCTTTAAAGTAATATTCCCCTATCTAACTTGGAATTCCCCTCAAGAATTCACTCTTTTCTCTCGTCGTCTCGGTCAGGCTTGAACATATTAGCCGGTAACCGAGATGCTTCCTAATCGAGCTACCGACACAAATTGATGGTAGCACAAATGAAAACACCTCCGCTCGAAGAAAACACAGCGTTGATCTATCATAAGATGTATATATTCATATGAATGAAATTAACCTAACACATGCTTCCAGTATAGCAGTGTTTGTAGGTCCCATAGTCCAGTGACAAACGATGATACCCACGCTATACACCGAACTAAAAACTGGTTTTCTTGGCATTATTTTAGAACATTTTCGTGTATACCTCAATTTAGAGCAGAGGGTTAAACTCGATGATACACGTGTGTTTTATTACATATGTATGCGTGTACTCGCATTGTGTGCGTATATGTAGAATATATGGAAATGGTGAATTTTCTTTGCTGACTCAAGAGCGTGTAACAACCGTGTATAAACTACGTGTACCATGGACTAATACACACTCTATACAAAAACCAGTTTTACGTCGTGTCTAGTCTCGAGTGTGTATCATCTTGTGTCACGGGACTTAGAAGCACTTTTTCAATTGCATCCCTTAGGCTTAGAACCAATTCGTATTGAATAGGGCAATACTGAAAGTGGCCAGCGAGCAACAGAGATGTGTGACGTCATAGGTAGATTCCTTAGTCCGGTGACACACGATGATACAAACGCGATACACCGTAGTAAAAACCGTTTTGTTTAGCACTATTTTGGAATATTTTCGTGTATAACCCAATTTAGAGCAGAGGGATAGACTCGGATGATACACGAGTGTTTTATTTCATATTTATGCGTGTACTCAGGTATTTTTATGAGAGATAACAGGTACTGAGGTACAGTGAAAAAGTGAAAGTGATTTGTAATTAAACGTGGAAAAATGGCAAAAGTAAAGAGAAGCAAATGGACAAATGAACAAACCGAAAAACTTATTGAAGATTTTGAACAATATCCGAATTCGTATGATGTGAAAAATGAGGAGTTTTGCAATATACTAAAAAGAGAGAGCTCGTTGCGTGAAAAACTGAAAATTAAAGACCATATATAAGGTATTACCATAGAAAAGTTTAAAACCCGAATTCATGGAGTTCTGTGCCAATATAACAGGGAGAAAGCAGCCCAGCAGAAATCAAAGAAGAGTGGTGCTGGTGTTGATGATATATATACACCTAAGTTATGGTGCTACAACCAACTATCATTTTTAGACATCAGTATAAGGGAAAGAGAAAGTTCTAGAACTTTGGATGACAATAATTTGGTAAGTAAAATTTTTATATTGTCTCTTGAGCTGTAATGTAAGAATTGCGATTTGCTTCGTGTTTGTTGCATTTTAACTTTAAAAAACTGATCGGCATTACCACTGGATACATCTACTGGATCTTCCTTTACTAAGGAAAGCCATTAACATTTTTTTAATACTCCACTATCGTTCATTCTACCATGAGAACCAACATCGTTATACAAGAATTTGCAGTCCGCGTCAACCAACGCTAGAAAATAATGCTGTCGTAACCCTTATAATTGTAGTAAGAAGAACCGTCTTTTTTTGATGCTCGAAATCCAATATGCGTGCCGTTTAGCGCGCCTAGACATAGGGGGAAATTGCAGCGCAGAGTAAACCTTTCTGAAATTTGTTTCCACTCTGGATGCGATCTTGGGAACTGTAATTGAAAATAAAACCCCGAGTTATTTAAAAATAACACAAGAATTTGTTTTTCATTATTAATTTTCTTATAGGTCCCGAAAAAATAATGCGAGTTGAAGGACATACGAAATGCTGCGCAATCTGCTTTAGATATGGCAATAAATTTAAGAAAAAAAAAACCAACAGGACTTACGACGAATATATTGCACAATTCATTGCAACGGAGTTGTCGAAAATTGTTGATGACCAAATACTGTCAGACGCAAAATTAAAAATTCATAGCATCATTTACGAGGCTCTGAGAGAAAGCAAAGCCATGTCGCAGCCGTCTATATCTAATATAAGGCAGGAATGCGACATCGATGAATCAGATGAAAATGATCCAGAAGGATATTCTGCCCCATATTATAAGGAAAGTCCTTCCAGTTTCGGAAGTGAATTTCTTATTCATTTAGGAAGCAGTTCTTCTAGTACGGGCAGCCATATGAGGGCAGCGGAGGCTATCGATTCCTATGTTCCGGCCTTTTCAAGGAGCAAAATAAAAATTATTAGCATACAGAGCTTAAGAGCTGGTCAAACTCCTCCATCAGAACACCATGTTATGGAGGATAACTTCACATTTGAGCCTCCAGAATACTAACTGCAAGCAATCCATTCTTCCAGCTCTACTCCTGTGCCAATTGGGATAGATATGAGTGGTGTTCGGGATGAGTTAGATTTACAGTTACGTAACTAATATCTATAAATAAAAACCATTTATAGTTACAAAATTGTGTTTTCTTACCTTCAAATAGTCCTGCATAAGTTTTTTAAAAATAGTTTCGGAAATGTCAGGAATGTTTTGTCCAAGCAAAGGCCGAGATAATCATGTTGAATATTCCAAACTTTTAAACGACTCTCCCGTAGCCAGGCGCCTTAAACCAGCAGCCAATTACTCTCCCACTGTCACTTTCGATTAAAGTTTGTAAAACACCAAATAAATTATCGTCCATTCGTAAATAGATTTTAAAAGTAGCACTATCTTGAATTAGGAATTCTTTCGTAACTAAAGTATACGAGCTTTTCTCATCTCGAGCCTTTCTCCATTCTTTAATCCAACACTTTCTTCATTTGCGTACACTATTTTCATTATCGCAACTTGCTAGAAGTGCTGTAGCTGCAATATATGTAATTAAAGCGATTTGTGCAGGAAAGCTTACAGAGAACCGACGCCCGAAACGAAGCTCAGGTACCATCGCATCCCGTGGCATACCGACCAGAGGGTTTTCCAAGTCCAGCCAATACGCCATAGAGCAATTAGAAGATCCAGTGCAGCCGCCCTCCCAACATCCCCAGATGCCCAATCTGCACACAGCCCTTTTGGCCTCTGCCTGAATGACAAGATCCAGGGGTGGCAGATTCAGTAAGACCTCAAGAGCCGCAGTAGCCGTAGATCGCATGGAGCCCGTACTTCCCAAGCAGGCAAGCCTTTGCAGGCCCGCCAGCTTCCGGATCGCAGTCCCCACATGCGTCCTCGGCCGCTATACACAGGAGTCATATGTGAGCATGGGGCTGACGATCGAGGGGTGCATCCAATGCACAACCCTCGGTCTCATGCCCCATGTGCAGCCAAGGGTTCTCCTGCATTGAGCGAAAATCCTCATAGCCGCGTTAACTTTTTCCTCTTCCAGCGTGGTTGACATGAGGAGAGAGTTGCAGAGTGTGTCCAAAAAGCTTTGGAAGAACAGAGTACCCCAGCTTACGTCTTCTGGAGAAGAGCACTAAGCTGCACTTTGTAGGATTCACTGTCATATCCTGACGGGTGCACCAGTCCTCAACAATATGGAGGCCTCGTTGCATGAAGGTACAGGCAGCAGCTATGCCTGAAAATGAGCAGAGGGATGTTATCCACATATCACATGAGAATCCCTCGTTTTTTAGTACCGTGATGAGTGATTCAACCAACATACACCGGAATACTGGGGATAGCACGCCCCTTGCGTGCAGGCTCTCTCCACCGGCACACTGTGGGAGGTTCGGCCGCCTACATCCACAGTTAAGTATCGTCGTCTTAACATTTGTTTGATCCATCGCACAATAGTGCGGTCAACACCATGTCGACGAGCTGCCTCACATAGCGACTCGGGGGTGGCCTTGTCAAAAGCCCCCTCGATGTCCAGAAAGGCTCCCAAGGTGAACAGTCCTCGATCCAGTCCCCGTTCAATGACAGTTACCATTGAGTGGCGAGCCGTCTCCAGGCATTTCAAAAGAAATAAGGAGAGGTTTATGGTTCGATGGGGGTTTATGGGTCCATGCAGGAAGTCTTACAAGACTTCGGAACGAAGGCAACCCTCACCTTCCTCCACATCTCAGGGACATATCCAAAAGAGATACATGCCCTGAAAATGGAGTCGCTGTATAGGGCCAGCACCACGCTCTCAGCCTTAAAAAGTACAGGCAAAATACCGTCTGGACCCGGGGCTTTAAAGGCCGAGAAGATTGAAGTTGGCCATTTAACCTTCTCGACATCAACTACCTTGGCGGCAGTGGACCAATCTCAACCAGTGCATAGATGTAGTGGATAATAGGAGCCTCCCTGCTGGGCTTCTTCAAGCCTGCAGTCAGGAAAATGCGTCGAGAGAAGAAGTCTACAGGCTCCCTCTGTCGATGACGTAGAGGAGCCATCCGGCCCTCTCAGAACACTCATCCTAGCCGACTGGTCGCTACTGTTAGCCCTGAGCGGCCTAACCGGTTCACGATAGCCGTCAAACTCCTCGCAGAAATCTACAAAGGCCTGTCTTTTTGATTTCCTGAAAAGCCTCTAGAAATTACTCTGAGTCTCGCGGTAGACCCGTCAGTCTCCCTCCGAGCTGGACCTCCTTGCCTTGAGGAGCCTTCTGGAAGCCTTACGGAGTACACTAAGATTGCCGTTTCACCACGGCATAGGTTTCCTTCCAATGTCCGTGCTAATGGGACAGGAAGCATCGAAAGCCGCAGCTACAGCGGACTGCAGCCTTCCAACCGCCTTTTCCAAGGCGGTAACACTTCTGATTTAATCAGCTGGAGAGTCGAGCATGGAAACTAGCTCCCTGTGGTATCTCCCCCAATCAATCCGCTTCGGATTCCTGTGTGGTTCCACCTTAATGGGGTCAGCACCCATACAGAACTCAATGTAGTGGTGATCAGAGAGAGACCCCTCTCGCGAAACCCTCCAGACGGAAAACAGGGGAAAAGCGTCGAAGGATGCTAAAGTCAGATCGATGACTTCTTGCCTTCGGCTGGTAGCAAAGGTTGGTTCGTTGCCCTGATTCAACAGAACCAGGTCCGCTGAAGTAATAAACTCCAGCAGTTGCTCACCCCAATGGTTAGTGTCCGAGCTCCCCATACAATGTGATGAGCATTGGCATCACAATCAACCATGACTGCAAGCCTATTAGGCCTCGCAAATTCCACCGCTCGCCTGACTGCCTCAGTAGAAGGGGATGCAGCGGAGTTATACGGCAAATATGCTGAGACAATAAGGAGTTCCCTACTGACTCCATTCTTCTTAAAGGAGAGCTTGATCGATGTAGTGTCCCTATCGCACAAATGAGGCAGTAAGGTCACCGCAACGTCTTTTGTAGCAACAACACAAGCACTAGGAGTAGAACACGTGGTGTCATACAGAATTTGCGCGCCTTGCGCCTCCGTTAGACCGCGGATACCGTCCTGCCAGACCCAAGGCTCCTGCACAAGCACCACTTTTTGTTGTTGATGTTTTGTACGCAAGTCAGCCAGGCTAACAAAGCATACGCCGCCTTACTGAGCTGCAGGTTTATCTGGGTGAAGTGAAGTCCAGTCATGTGGATTACATCCCTACGCCCTTCTTCTTCGTGAGCAAGAAGAATTTAACCTTGCCCAGGTGAAGATGCGCCCACATCGAGATCCCCTCCAGCACCTCAGCAGCCTTCTTGACAATCCTCAGGATCAATAAGGTCCCCCTTTTCCCTTTCGGGTTCTTGAAGCCCTCCGTCCTGTGAAAGACTTTCCACTTCCTTGTGCTGAGAACCGGGTTTTGGATCTCCAGCCGCCTGAAGATTCCCCAACAACCCGACTGTGGCAAGGCATTATCAGGGATCCAAACCCTCATGCGGATGAGAGGATCGATTTCACTGGCCCTCTTTAAGACGACCCGAGTTCCATCAACATCCTTCAGGTCATCAATCGCCCGCCTCAGCCAGTTCAGCGAACTCTCGTCCTCACACATGACGGACCCATCGCGAATACAGAATCCGCCGAACACTGGTGCTAGAGCTGATTGCTTGCCGATCGCCTCCCATATACCGCCTTGAAAAGCAGTAATCTGGCTGTCGGTTAGAGGAGTCTTTGGGTCGCTCGCGCACACGACCACACGAAGAGCCTACGAAAAGCCGGCGGCTATACGTCCCCCGCGTGCTCAGGCTGACTCCATTCCATCATCGGGAGCTCCTTAGATGACACAGGAACCCCTTCTAAAGGGTGACGCCCCGCCTGGGGAACATTAGGAGGGGGTCACTGAGGTAACCCCCAGCAGACTTCTTCTTCAGCTTGATGCTGTTGCCCTCCTGCTCGCCAGATCCGTCTGATCTAACGCTCTTGATTCTATGGGTCGTTACACCCACATCACCATACACGCTAGGAGAAATATCGGTGGGAGGCTGCGTAGAAGGGTCAAGACCAGGAGAAGTGCTCTCTCCTGCCTTTTCCCTCTTCCTTCTCCTTTTTTCCGCACCGGATCTATGCTTCTTCGCAGTGCAAAGCTTACTGACGCTAGGAGATTCACTATCACTTTCCCCTGCCTGCCCAGCCGGACCACTGACCGTCTGCGAAGAGAGACAAAGAGAAGGCCCAGGGACGGCATTGTTGATCTCCCGAGCTCTTCTCCTTTTCCTCCTCTCAGCTATGCCTACTCTCCTGCGTTGGGAGTTCTCGCTTGCCACCATCACCGTCTTTCGAATCTGAGGTTACAACCTCAGCTAACCCGTCCGAGTTGAGTTGCTCTGCCGCTTGAGGAGCATGAGTGATCTCCATAGGAGTCACCCCGCCCGCTTCAGCCGAGCTCCCTTGCTGGAGGAGATTTTCCTTGGATGCCGAGATCTCAGGGATAAAATTCCCTGATTCCTGAGGCATTCGTGGATTCTCAACACACTTACTAGAATTCGATCTACCATCGTCCAAAAGTTTATTCATTTTTGGTCCCACTAGGGGCGGAGAAAAACTGTCACCCACGGCAGAGATCCGCATTACCGCAGGAAGGCTAATTATAACTGGAGGTCGCCTGGTATCGAGAGTTCGCATACTATCGACTGAGCACCCCCTCAGCCATGAAGCCCTCGGCGTATGCTGTTCCACCGTGGCTTGGGCTGGGATCAGCTTTTAGCCCACTAATCAGTGTCAAACCTACCGAACAGCGGTTACCACCTCGCACTACGTCGAAGTAGCTGATCCCAAGGCCAACACCTTCACTTCACCCACCTCTAGGCTGACAGAATAGCAGTAGCCGTTACTCACAGAGAAGATAGCTCTGTTTGATGTTAGCCAAAAGCGAGGCAAGCGATATGCTTAATCAGAGGTCAATTTTGCAAATGTTTTGGCAATAATAACGGCGTTGAATTTTCTGTCAAGGGCGTGTACCATGGCCTGATACACATTCTATACAAAAACCGGTTTTGCGTCGTGTCTAGTCTCAAGTGTGTACCATCGTGTGTCATGGGACTTACGAGTTCGAATGCCATACATTTTCTTGGATGTTGTTCAATTGCACTCCAGGCACTGGTGTCGGTTGTGATCAGTGATGGGACTTTGTTACTATACTGGTTTGGACAGACATTTTGCATTCAAAAGTGAGCATCACCTCATCCTTATGTCCACTGTCTTAGGTAGACCCCCATCATCTACCACTCGATATTGTGTTAGAAATTGCACAGTTAAGAAACTCTCATAGTCAATTTGCTAAAAAAAGAAACTTCCATAGAGGTAATTACACCGGCCTCTCTTAATTTTTTAAAAACATTAATTTTTCTCATGCATTTTCCGGTGATGTTGACCAATCATTTGCCAAATTTTATGAAGTAATTAATAATGGAATAGAGTTGTTTATACCCGAAGTAATTCAACGCAATCACAATCATTTTCTGAAATGGTATAGCTCCCAACTGATTAAATTCGGTAAGGCAAAAGATAAATAAAGACGACTGTACAAAAAAAGTCCCCACTCGGCGATTTATAAGACTTTCTCTTATTTGAGGAAGATATCAAAATCCTTGATTACTCAGTGTTATCAAAAGTTCATCAACCATACTGAACATTCGCAAAAAAACACAACCCTAAGGCATTTTGGGCTTTCAGTAAGGAAATATTCT
>OZ005741.1:188984758-188997258 GCA_963930735.1 Dioctria linearis | reverse complement strand
TTAACTGGAGTCCATCTCCATGATGTGGTTCTGGAAACTACACGGCAGCTCACTTCTCGGACAGATCAGCGGCTCGGATGACTTTAACACCTTTCGTTTTTAATACAAAACAGCCATCCGCTCGTCGGAGCGCACGTACGTATCCCATTTTGGCAGCGGCTGGGAAGAACTTTCGGGATCCCCGGTACATTTGGAGAAGAGCACTTTTCCTTCTCTTGATGACGGCTTCTATCACTGCTTGTGGGCTCAGGCAGCTGACGATATCTGTTTCGACGCTGACTATCGGAATTGACGGTGGTGTTTTCGGTTCACTTGCACTCGTGCAGCTGACGACATCTGCTTCTATGCTGGTTATCGTCACAGTGTCACTTGCTATGGTAGTGACAACCTCACTGCTTGGCTTGGCTTTTATCTGGCTTTCTCGTTTGAGATGTTCGCTCAGACTTTTCCTTAATTCATCGGCTGTGCCGGTACAGTCTAGATTCCGCTGGATTAATTCTGTAGCCAAAGCATCCTTCTTTAGCGTATATACCCAACTGGGGGGTCTTTTCTGGATTCATCTCGCTCTATCTATTCTGGTTGAACAGCCGGTCCCTGCTCGGGCGCCAAATTTATGTAACGTCGGTTGTTGGTGTACGGGTAGTCAGGAGATTGTCCAGGGCCGTTTTCCGACGTTGCTGGGATCAGAGCGCTGTTCTAGCTCTGCGGTTCGGGTGGTATACGGAATACACACACTACTTAATCTACACTTACTCACTTACTTACAATAACTTAAGACTACGCGGCGTAGGTGCGGAGTAGGAGCGTGCGCTTACTATTCCTTAGACCAGCACGATTAACGTGCGCTTGTCGTTAGGAGTAGCCAACACGGGGGATGCGGGACGGAGCGTGCGCTCGCTATTCTTCTGAACAACACGATGACGTGCGCTTGTCGTCAGAATAGCAAACACGGGGGTACGGGACGGATCGTGCGCTCGCTATTCTTCTGACCAACACGATGACGTGCGCTTGTCGTCAGAATAGCCAACACGGGGGTACGGGACGGAATGTACGTGTGCGCTTACTACTCCTCTGACCAACACGATGAACGTGCGCTTCGTCGTCAGAGTAGCCAACACGAAACGGGGACGGAATTGATATTCGTGCGCTCGCTACTCTTCTGATCAACACGATTAACGTGCGCTTATCGGCAGAATAGCCTACACGGGGGTACGGGGACGGAATGCATGCGCTTACTAATTCTCAGGCCAGCACGATTAACGTGCGTTTGCCGTTGAACTAGTCAACACGACTTGCGGATAGGACTGGACGGGAGATGTGTCTAGTCGAGCTGCTGGGAGGCAACTGACTAATCTTTCGGTGCTTGACTGACTTTTATAGCCAGCCTTTTGGTATTCCACTGGTGGGGGTCAATTCTGTTTACTTTGGAGTTGTACACTCGCGGTCGGATATTTTGCTTGAACGGTGACTTGTAGCTTTCGGATGAGTTCACTTCGATGCTTGCTGATCGACTGAGTTATCTTATTACTGGCTGCCGGCTATTTATAGGCAGTCTGGCTGATGGCGTCGGGTGTAGAATGCTCCCTTCTACTATCACGCCACCAGCACGGTACACTACTGAGCTGCTTATCAGTAGTGTGCTCTCCTCTCGGCGGCTGGCTTACTTTGTTGCGGCTGCTAGACACTCGTTTTCGCTGGTGTCTAGCTGAAATGTATGTAACTTCGTTACAACCTTCCAGTGCTTACATATAACTTATCGCGAGTTGGATTGGATGCTGTTATCCAATTAGCTTTCATCGTCTAATGTACGGAAATATTAGAGTTTGCGCGACTGACTGTAGGAAGGGGAGGCGCGTAAATTTGGAAGATATTTTGCATACTCAAAATATTGTACGATACGAAGCAATACCAATTACGTCTAAAATATTGCAGAAGTCTGTAACTGGCCACCGACTGGTTTTCCTTTTCGCAATATATGCATGCGTCATCTGGTGCATAGTATTTGGACCTCTTTTGTCGAGTTATAATACAAAATGCACTCTTGCTTACTTTTATTAAATGAATCTAGTTTAATGAATGATGCATGGTTTATTTTTTATTTTTCTATTAAACAAGAAACCATTGCTTTTGTTCTGTTTGTTTACTGATGTTTGTTGCCCCAGTTATGGTGTCAATTATGTTTGAGATTAGAAGCATTTTGATGTAAGTAAGTAAGTAAGTAAGTAGTAAAACAGTGAAAAAGACAAAAGAATTCTAAATCGAACCAAACTACCCATGTTCCTAAATAAATCTATGTTCAACTAATAAAACTATTTGGTAAATATCTTGTGTGGTCTTACATCTTTTTAAATTTCACTGTAACCAAAAATTTGAACAAAAATAGCTCTCTAAAATCATGATTGTGCACATACAGTGTTATGCTTCTGAGGAAGTGATTTAGCCTACCTCCTAGACCGCTTGTTATGAACAAAAGTTAAGCGCTTGCCTCTGCGAACATGCCTATGTAAAAAAGCACTATCGTGGTATAGAGCAACGACACAGAATTCTCTTAAAGCGCTTTTTATCCAATGGCTATGGCTGCACTTAAACACATGCAGCTATTATTCAGCTGAGAGTAAGGTTCCATTTTAATCAAACTATTTTATTATCTTGTTAAGTAAGGTGTATAGTAAAAATATAGACGTTGGGAAGATAAGGGACCAAGTATAAAATTATTGGAAGACTATTTTCATGCATAGGTAGTAGTTTAGGAGCTATAGCATAGAAAATCAATGTATATTCAATAATTCCCTAAACACACATCGCTCTTAATGAAGAAATAACTGACGAACGACTCATTAGTCTATAATGATTCATTATAAACTGCAGACACACTGCCATTTCTTTAATTAATTTATACTGTAAAACTGCTTTTGATAAACTTATGACATTAAAGAAGCGATATGGATCGAATTAGAGCGATAAATTTCGTTTTTATTTATTTTATTTTCAATTTAACAATTCACAAATGGGAAAAACATTATATTAAAAAGAATAAGTTTGTGATTTGCATTTCTTTGCATTTCTTCTTATTTTTTAAATCAGCAGATGAACAGCGGAGCTCCAAATTTATATTGTATGCCAAATCTAGTACATTTTCCTCATTATAGCTATAATGAAAGAAGAAAACACTTCATTAGTGTACTTCAGTATCATCTGATTTTCGAGCCATAATAACGTATACTATGTGGCACACGAGATTTTAATGAATAGTTAGTACTAATGATTCATTGGATCGTACTGTGTGTCTAGGGTATATGGGTCTCAGTTTTATGGCTTGAAAACCAGTTAACCTTAGGTGGACACTAGGGAGCATCTGTCAGCCGTTACAAGACTTGTACGAGCTAGCCGAGCAGGCGCAAGCAGAAGAAAAACTGCCAATTGCCGGCTCGGGCTCAATGTTGGGATGGGTTTTACTTCAAACAAGTTCCTTTCGAAAATCAGCCTCAGGCGTAGAGGATACACAGAAAATAGATGTATCACACATTTGGAGGTACTTCGGTTTATATCATCATTTACTACTTAGAGCCTTATCTGACAGCAATATCCACACCTAGCTATGCCTTCCCACTCAACCAAACATCCCGGCTTGCTTAGTTACCAGCCATCGTACTTATTGCGCCACATAACACCAGCAAACAGAATTTATAGAAAAAACTATTATTTTATTACAGGATAACAATACATTAAACATACATTAAATCGTTTCCGAGTTTTACCTTACCACCTTAAATTAGTCTATCAAACGTTGGACTACATATTGTAAACTATGCTCTCCGAATTTATCTTAGTAGTTGTTCTATGGGAGTTCTGGAGTACTTTTTTTAGCTTCCAGGATTTCGCCACAGATGACGCCACCGCTGCTAGGTGGTTTGATCCCATACTTAATGTAGGTATGTGACTTGGCTGTATTGGTTTGTGCCTTGGATACACCATTGTGTCTTTGATGCACCATTGTGTCTGGGGTGCACCATTGAGTCTTGGATGTTGGGGATACGAGATCACTTTGGGGATACGAGATCACTTTCAGCACTCTCCAGCATAGCGAAATTGCATAGGATTTCGATTTTGTTGCTGAAGTTCGGTTATTTTTCATCTCGAATTTTGGGGATACGAGATCACTTTCAGCACTCTTCAGCATAGGGAAATAGCATAGGTTTTCAATATTTTTCTGGAGCTCACTTATTTCTCATCTCGGACTCGTAGCCTCGAAGTTGACATTAAGTTTTTCATCTCGAGTTTTGGGGATACGAGATCACTTTCAAAACTTTCCACAATAGGGAAATAGCATAGGATTTCGACTTTATTTCTGGAGTTCGCTTATTTTTCATCTCGGACTCGTAGCCTCTAAGTTGACATTAGGTTTTTCATCTCGAGTTTTGGGGATACGAGATCAATTTGGGGATACGAGATCACTCTTAGCACTGTCCAGCATAGGAAAATAGCATAGGTCTTTGCTTTTGTTTCTGGAGCTCGCTTATTTTTCATCTTGGAGATCGTAGCTATAAATATTTGTGAAGTGGTGGGAATCTTTATTGGTGGAGGTTGCTGGTTAAGTTTGATCTGGTCTTGGAGGCTACAATTTGACCTTGAGGTGCCCCCTCCTGTGTCTGGGTACTGGGGGTTGGCTGAGAGCTTTAGTGGCAATATCCAATACTATGACTAGGACTGCCTGAAGTGTCTTGGACTGGGCTATGTTACCTGTACCAAGGCTTGGGTAGAATGTGTACTAAGTAATGATGTGAAATACCCTAACCGAATTTATATCGGGGCTGTATACTTGTCAGCTTGAGTTTGGTTTTAGTTGTTTACTTTAGTATGCGTGCCAAATTGACAAATTGAGCGATTAATGTGTTTTTGTATCTAGGAGTTTGTATTTAAAAGTCTTACATTTTATGACGAATTGGATTTTATTTTCAATAAAATTTCTCAATCAGTCACGCTGTTATGAGATTTGATTGACCCCGATATCATAGTTCGCATGAAGCTGATAAGAATATGATAATTTTATCTTCATACTATTGGGGTGATCACATTATTTTCTTAACATTAGTTTGAGAGTGGGTTTAATTAAACGTTTTGATGAATGAAGGTGGTGTTATGATATTAATGTAGTATGATATCTTGTCTTAGATGAGTAATGGAAGTTGTTTGGGAGCTATGAGTAAGGAATAAAAACCTTATCAGCAAGGTCGCTTCATATTTATCTATCTAAAGTATCATCCAAATGGTGTTGTATGAAGGAGGAAAGACTGATAATTCTTCAAGCCCATAGTGAAGACCGTGGTGGAGGTTGAGAGTGGGTGCTGTAAGTTATGGATTAAACTGAAAGTTTTGATGGATGGTTTTTGACATAATATTAATCTAGTAGGATATGAAAGCTTCAGTGAAGAGCGTGGAAGAGGAGAGTGTTATTTGTTTACCTTTAAATCTTAAGGTTTATAGCAAGAATATTTTCTTTCAGTTGACTTGGTGACTAGATAAGAACGTGCTGATTTCATGTTCATAATTTCATCTTGTGGTGAGCATATGAAGGTAGCAGAGTTTTTTATACATCAAGCAGGTATGCTGTTATGAGATTTGGTTGACTACTATATCTAAAAAATAGTTCACATGAAGCTTATATACGATTGAGGCAGGTACATTGTTTACTTACCATTAAGTTGAGAGTGGGTTAAATTAAAAGCTTTGATAGAAGAACGCTGTGTTATGATATTAAAGTAGTATGATATGTTGTCTGAGGTGAGTAGTGGAAGTTGTATGGGAGCTATGAATAAGCAGTAAAATCCTAATTTCGCTTGATATTTATCTCCTCTAAAGTATCGCCCGAATGGTGGAGTATGAAGGAACATAACATAACATAACACCACCTTCATTCATCAAAAGATTTAATTAAACCCACTCTCAAACTAATGGTAAGAAAATAATGTGATCACCCCAATAGTATGAAGATAAAATTATCATATTCTTATCAGCTTCATGCGAACTATGATATCGGGGTCAATCAAATCTCATAACAGCGTGATTGATTAAGAAATTTTATTGAAAATAAAAAACAATTCGTCATAAAATGTAAGACTTTTCAATACAAACTCCTAGATACAAAAACACATTAATCGCTCAATTTGTCTGCCTTACTCGTACGTATTTGTTTATTCAAAATATCAAATTACCAGCCGCCTGGCCACCTTTTCTAATGCTTTAATTTCCTTTACTTCTAATGATTTCATGTGTCGTACCATCCCAAGCAGCCGTGATCTATTTTTACACATCGAATATCATAACATTATTATATAAAAGACACCTACAGACCACAACTGACGTTATATTTGTTGTTGTTTTTTTTTTTCAGCCAAAGAAATTTTCAATTATAACTTCCACTACTCATCCATGACATCATATCCTACTTATTAATATCAGTTGTTGTTGTTTTCAGCTAAAGTAATTGGGAATCTTACATTAAAAAACATAAATCGCTCAATTTGTTTACTTTACTCGGCTGCTGTGCGAATTTGTTTGCATTATTCGAGTGCGAATTTGTTTACTTTACTGGACTGTGCGAATTTGTTTATGCAAGGAATCAAATTAGAAGCATTCCACCTGAAGAGAAAATTAGGCATTTACTAATTTCCATTACTTATCTAAGTGAACATATCTACCAACATTCGCTCCAATCAGCTTTGCCTGATCTATTTTAGATATATCATCACATGACGCAATGTTTATAAAAGACACCTACAGATTAAGATCATCAAATCTTTAAACCACAACTTCGATTACAGTTGTTGTTGTTTTTGTTTTTCAGCTACTAATATTAATTACACCTGAGAAGGTAAGATCGCTCATATCTCGAACCATAGCCCGTAGAGGATTTCTGATGAAAATTTTACCCTTAGTACTAATACTATTGACATGAACAAAAATATGAATTAGTATTAATACTTATTACACTAATTTTCTAAGGGAATTTCACATTTATTATCTACATAAATACACAGCTGCACGCATCCACACACGCCTTAGATAACGTTTCCTCAGCCACCAAGTAGCCCAGCGCAACATACCACAGGCACTCATACTAAAGTAAACAACTAAAACCAAGCTCAAGCTTACAAGTATACAGCCCCGATATAAATTCGGTTAGGGTATTTCACATCATTACTTAATGCGCATTCTACCCAAGCCTTGGTACAGGTAACATAGCCCAGTCCAAGACACCTCAGGCAGTCCTAGTCATGGTATTAGATATTGCCACTAATGCTCTCAACCAACCCCCAGTACCCAGACACAGGAGGGGCACCTCTAGGTCAAATTGTAGCCTCCAAGACCAGATCAAACTTAACCAGCAACCTCCACCAATAAAGATTCCCACCACTTCACAAATATTTATAGCTACGATCTCCCAGATGAAAAATAAGCGAGCTCCAGAAACAAAAGCAAAGACCTATGCTATTTTCCTATGCTGGACAGTGCTAAGAGTGATCTCGTATCCCCAAATTGATCTTGTATCCCCAAAACTCGAGATGAAAAACTTAATGTCAACTTAGAGGCTACGAGTCTGAGATGAAAAATAAGCGAACTCCAGAAAAAAATTGAAAACCTATGCTATTTCGCTATTCTGAAGAGTGCTGAAAGTGATCTCGTATCCCCAAAGTGATCTCGTATCCCCAAAACCCGAGATGAAAAATAAGAGAACTCCAGAAACAAAATCGAAACCCTATGCTATATCCCTATGCTGGAGAGTGCTGAAAGTGATCTCGTATCCCCAAAGTGATCTCGTATCCCCAAAACTCGAGATGAAAAATAAGCGAACTCCAGAAATAAAGTCGAAATCCTATGCTATTTCCCTATTGTGGAGAGTGCTGAAAGTGATCTCGTATCCCCAAAACTCGAGATGAAAAACTTAATGTCAACTTCGAGGCTACGAGTCCGAGATGAGAAATAAGTGAACTCCAGAAAAATATTGAAAACCTATGCTATTTCCCTATGCTGAAGAGTGCTGAAAGTAATCTCGTATCCCCAACATACAAGACTCAATGGTGCACCCAAGACACAAACCAATACAGCCAAGACACACACCTGCATTTAGTATGGGCTCAAACCACCTAGCGACGGTGGCGCCATCTGCGGCGAAATCCTGGAAGCTAAAAAAAGTGGTCCAGAGCTCCCATAGAACAACTACTTATCTTTATAAATTTAATATAGGGTTACACTATGCTATCCGAAATTGGGAGGGGGGGGGGGAGGGGGGGAAGTAGTCTGCGAAGCGCAATGCTGAACATGGTGAAAGCAGTATAAGAGGAAAGCATGCATACTTGATAGATGAAATTTGTTGGTTTGTTGATGATGATAGGAGCGTTTTGGTGTTTTGATGTATTGTAGATCGCTTTGGCATCTCCCAGGAGAGTGCGTACAGTAGTGCGGTATAGTTAGCTGAGTGCTATGGGCGCGAATTGGTACTCCTCAAGGCGAGGTAAAGTTACCTTAGTGAAATTGAAATTGAGATTTTTGGCTGTGTGGGTACTGTAGTAGATGCTAGGCAGATGGCCCACAATGCAATTGAAGTTATGTACTCATGTAAGTCAGAATAATAGAATTTCAGACATAGTGGTGCGAGCAGTTAGATGATGAATAAGTTGATGAATAACGGAAATCAGGTATGTATTGCTTATATGGTTAGTACGCATGGTCAGCTATATGATCCAAATGGTGAATCATGAAGCCTATCCAGACTGAATTGGGCACATCTTAACCTTCACGTGGTCACCTCTGACAGCGACATAAGGGTTGTATTACCTGTATAGGCCAAGTACGATTCTTTTGACGCTGCTTATAAGATCCAGGCCCGAACGGAGTTACCAGTACTGTTTAGAAAAGATATCTAGCATGAAAGATTGAAACTGGGTACTACGGGGTTAGAGGAGCCCTGGATAACAAGGTTTTATCCACCTCAACTTGGGATGGCCCTTTTATGGGAGCATGGTAGTGGCTGTAGTCTAGGGTGCCGTGAACTGAGATCGGCAGAGATGGGATAGGTCTCGCTTCTACCAGTAAGTTGATGTCATGTCATGCAATCTTGGCATACTGGTACTCGTTGTTTCGACATGAGGAATGCGATTGATCTTTGATATCCGTGCATGAAGAATGCCGTGAGATTAAGCCATTCTTGGCAGGAGCTCTCGTTAAACCTCAAGGACTTTCTATCCGAAATCACACTTCAATTCAATATAGGATTATACTATGCTATTCCGCATAAAAAAGTAGTCAACTAAACACTTAATATTAAGTTGTAATATCCGTTTATCTTTTATTTTTGTTCGGTGTGTAGGATACGCACAAAAAAAACAAATTCACGATAATAATATAAATACAATATACTATAGGCAAAGTTTCACTTACTTACAGCTTGGTGTGGTCCTGAAATCAGAAAGTCGAAAACAAAACGAACGACCAGAGAAGGCGTCCGGCCTATATCCGACCCGTCGACTATCCTACGACTTTCCTAAATCTGATTCCTGCATTCTTTTCTGGCTATCCGAAGTCTTCTGAAGAGTAAATTTTGGTGGTCTGCGATCACCCCCTGGCTAAAAATTCCACGAAAATTTTCGGATCTTCAAGTGGTTCCAGTGGTGGTAGCCAAAAGATACAGGTTAAGTTTGAATTTCCACTTGAGTTTCGCCTATGCTTCCCTGATACTAAGGCGAGTTGGGCCAAAAAAACAAAAACATACAACTGCAACAGACTATTTTTTCAGGAAGGAAATGTTTTCTGAAATGCCTTCAGTTTTTTTATATCCAGTTAAACACCAAATTCCCTGGCTCCACTGAGAAAATTACGTGCAGTAAATGATTGTAAGTTACCAGAATTTACCTGAGCTTAATCAACTCGCGCACATAATGTGGGTACAGCAAAGAATTATTTTCTTGTAACTTTGTAATTGTGTTATTACTGCGCACTGTGTTATTACTGCGCACTGTTCTTATTCAAGCGGATAATGCAAAAATTACGAATACCACCGAAATTTAGGGTTTTCACTTGGCCCTCTGTCGATAAGGAACCGTTGTCCTCTAGGATCTAGCGGGGGTGAACATTCCAGAATATTGTCTACCCCGATAAGTGTATTTAATCCAAGGCACAATTAACTAAAAAATTGTTCTCCTTCCTTATTTTCCCTATGACAGTATTATTTTTCCGAAATCAACAGCAATAGAACTCGTGGTTGATTCAAGAGGATCATTAGTTCCACTTAAAAGCAAGAGAGCAATGTGTCATAGTGAGTAGACGTGTTTTACAGCACTCTGGTAAACAGCAGTATTTTTGCCGTTCTTATTAGTGGTTCTCGCTAAATCTTAAATTTTGAAAGGAAATTAACCTCATCTCATGATATGACCGGGGTTTATTCATATTTTCGACTGCTGGTCTAGTGCGGATTTAAATAAAACGGAAATTATTTGTTCGGCATTACTTGTGTTTCGGTATTGATGTCAAAAAATAGCAAGAAAGCAAGAGAAACAGGTCAACTCTGCGAAGCTATCTACTAAAGGGAAGCAGCGTACGGATTCGGTAAATTCCGCTTCAGTTTTAACACGTAGTGCTGCATCTTACCTGATTCCTGGTGCCTGCGCAACCACCAGACTGACGCTGTTAAATGCATACTCAACGATTTTGAAACAAAGCTGAATGAGCGTTTTTAGCTTTTAGAGGAGAAGATATCGACTATCATCGATGTCGTCAATCCGCTATCATCTCGACTGAGTACGCTCGAAACAAAATTCTCTGAGCTTGGGCTACGATACACCTCACTCTTACACGGTAATGGTGATATCCTTCGAACCCTTTAAATGGAACTCCTACTAAACCTGGTGAAAATCCCATAAAAGTAGTGCAATGCATCTCAGCCGAAATTGACCATAATCTTTCGCATTACTTTCAAGCTTTTCGTCCGACCTCAAAGCCTGCAAATCTTAAGTCGAATCGTATAACAAAACCTCCAATTCTGGTGAAGCTCTCGTGTATTGGCGAGCAGCGTGCTTTTATCTCTTCATTTAAAAAACACGGAGGGGTGAAGCTGAGTCAACTTGACGGCTTTT
Organism: Dioctria linearis; assembly: GCA_963930735.1. Classification (NCBI taxonomy): domain Eukaryota; kingdom Metazoa; phylum Arthropoda; class Insecta; order Diptera; family Asilidae; genus Dioctria; species Dioctria linearis. The sequence continues at coordinate 188,986,129 of OZ005741.1, read as the reverse complement.
CATCGGACGGCTCGGGTTATGTTAATCAGAGTTTAACGCATAAAAACCAAGCTGTACTGCGGAAATCAGTTCTGTTTCGCAGAAGTGGCTCGATACATTCTATGTTCACTCAAAATGGAATGGTTTTTATTAAAATTAAAGACAATGATAAACCACGGAGAGACATGGACTGAAACCAACTGTAGCTGACTCATCGCGCTAGAGAAACGATTAATGATGTTATCATTAGGGCATATCAATATCTCAATAGTCATTTGTTTGGTTTATATTTTATTTTTTAGAAATTTTAGCTATTTTTTTGTTAACGTCATTGTAGCAATATTTTTTTCTTCTGGTCTTTACATATTATATATCTCTGTTATTGTCGTGTCGTATTTGCCGTGGGGAAGTCGGTCTACGGAATTGATTTTCTCTTCTCGACTGACTTTCTGAATTATGAAAGCACTAAGAGAAATATAGACATCCTCTTAGCGAAACTTTTTGGGTTGTCAGTTGGTTCCGGCACTGGTGCTATTGTACTTATGAATAATTTTAGTGATCTGAACGGAGCGACAGTGTTGCTGAATATTTTCTGTGGTCAGGCGGTGGGCTTTAATGTTAGTTTACTTAATGCTGGATACACAGTGGACGAGCTAAGGATCAGAGGTACATGCTGTTTCAGTTAGTGAGACATGGTTGCAGGAACACATACCATCATCTCTTGTTTCTTTTAATGGTTACAACTTATTTCGAAATGACAGCAAAAACAGAGTAGGAGGTGAAGTAGCTATTTATATCAAAGACTGCTATAGGACCAGAATTATAAGCTCTTCATCGAGGCAAGTGTGTGAATTTATGCTAGTAGAAGTCTGTACGGGTATGGCGAAATGTGTTTTAGATGCAGTGTATTGTCCTCCTGATATTTACAACGCCGAAACCATTAAGGATTTCGAGGAAGAAATTTGTCTGGCTACTCAGACTTACAGCCATGTGATCGTAGCGGGCGATTTCAATGTTGACATTCTTCGAAGCGATTCGCGTTCTAAAAATTATCTATCCGTGATTTAATCATCACAACTAGAAGTCATTAACACAATTCCAACTTTTACGAACTCGGCCAACCCTTCATTGGTTGTTTTGTTTCTCACTTCTGATGCGGAGCGTGTCGCTTTAATAACCAGCTCAGTCTACAAAGCTTTCTTGGTCACGACATCCAATTCATGTGCTATGATCTACATCTGTACCCTTCACAACCTCAAGTCGAATCATTTCGCAACTATGACGGCATAAACTTGGAAGAATGCAGTCTATGTCGACCATCAAGTAGAAGTTCTTAGTGCTTTAATGAAGCAGCTGTATGACCGACATGTTCCTCTGATTGGCAAAATGACA